>OMNZ01018626.1:0-23409 GCA_900303255.1 Lesueurigobius sanzi | reverse complement strand
AATGTGTTACCAGAAAAATGTGAGAAAAACGAAAAAAAAAGAATTACCAAAAATTATGAAAATTGAAAAAAAAAATGAAAAAAATTACAAAAAATGTGAAAAATTATCAAAAAAAATACCAAAAATTATGAATAATGTAAAAAATTACAAAAAATGTTGAGAAAAAATATCAAAAAATCATGAAAAATGTAAAAATAAAAAAAATAAAAATGACGAAAAATGTCCAAAGCAGCATATTTACTTGACTTTTGGCCACATGTCCGTCAAAAATAAGTTTGTATCGCGACTGAACTAGTTAAAAAGTTCAATTGTCGATCACCTCAAGCTAATTTGGTAATTAATTGACTTTAGGATTCCCCAAACCAACAGTTTTACCATTCAACATGGGAAAAGGTATTTTTGTCCCAGTTTTTAATGGCTCGGTACCCTAACATAATAATCAAAAATACAATTCAATTTGATCTTAATTTGTATCTGAAGTTATTCTAAGCACCCCCTTGTAAGCTCTTGCGTTCCCCCAAGGGTCCCCGTACCCCTGGTTGGCAAACACTGCTACAAGACATGAGAAATCACTTATTTTTGGTGCTGTTTCCAGTCTAAATAGAAAAACCCTGTCGACTTGTGTGGCACCCACTAAAAAGTTTCACCCTGTCCCGCACGGGCCCCTGGGCTGCTCTTTGGACACCCCACTATACAGCGGTACGTGAAATGAGGGGAGCACAGTGGACTGGAATAAATGAGCCGCCCTGGTTAGCGGCGCTCAGACGTGAGACACTCATTACGGCTCTGAGTCATTTTTCATAAACGCTTATCAACCCACAGAGCGGCCAAGATGGATGGCTGACAATTACGCCCATGAAAAACCCACACAACCCAATGGAGTACTCCACAGTATCACGAGAACATTATTTTTAAGCACTTATATCCTCCGTATTCTGATTCACCCCTAACATATTAAAGTGTTGCCGACAATACAATGCTGAATATCTGGGGGGGAAATGTCTTAAAAATTTGACAAGGGGAAATCTAGGTGCTCAATTGTGCATAACATTAATTACCAAACTGATTGATGAGAGTAAATGATCCGATTAATTTCAGTCAACCAGCGGGAAAAACTGGGAGCCACATTATTGGAGAATTTGTTTGAGACGAAAAAGGCAAAACAAACCCAAGAATTTGAAAGCTTTTAACTAAAATCATCCCCTCTTTTCCACTTGCTCCCAATGAATACGCACATTATCCTAAAAAAGGTTAATGTATCAGATGAGTGTTTTTCTTTCCATTGTGGCCATTGATGCTGATGATGTTCGCGCGGCCCGGCTAACAATGGCCACGACACTGTTTGAAGAGCGCCTTGAGACCGGCTTGGACTGCGGCTTTAGTTTTTTATTCTGTGCGTGTTGTCAATGTGTGGAGGGATAATTGAAGCGATCCTCCACTATGGGATCTATTTATACAGGGCATAATTCCCCCAGTATTCAGGCATTATCATGGTGTCAGAACACGCACAATGGCACAATAAGGTCAATATAATGAAACTACAAAACAATATGGTGTCGTTCACCGGCAACAGGAGTGGGGCCTATTGTTTTGAACAGTATCTGGGCAATGCAAATGATCACTTTATTGGTGTTAGCGAAAATTTAAGCTCATCTTATTTCATTTGAGACAATTAACTAACTAACTACTGCTGCATTTTTCTAGCCCTAAGTTACAAGAAATGCATTTTAAATTTGTGGTCATTTATATGCCACAACTTAATTTATTAAAGCAATAAAAATTACCCCTTATTAGTTAGCCAGATTTTATTGTTGTTTGTCCTTTTAGCGTCGGCTCCTCCAAGCAAAATTACAACAGTTATCAGCTTTTCCCTCCATTAACAATTTGACAAATACTCCTTTTATACCAGCCCCATATCATTCTGCTTGACTTTCCCCTGGGCCTGAATTCGGTTATTGATTGCCCGTTCACTTTCACTTGGAAAAGGTTGATAAAAGGAGGTTTTCACTTTCTCAATTCGATGTGACAGCTCTCTAACAAGAAGAATGGAGGGCGGCCATTCACAGGCAAATCAAGCTAATCCAGCGTGCCCCCCGCTCCCTCAATGGAGAAGTCACAGTCTTTCCCGGCCCATTCCATCACCGCAGTGTCTCTCTCTCTCTCTCTCTCTCTCTCTCTCAGCGGACCTTCAAAAGTTTGCCCGTTTCTGCCCCAAAAAGACAACATGGCTCTTTGTGAGGCGCTTCTCAATCCACGTCCAAAGCGGATAAATGGGCCCGTAAATGTATACAAAGTCATGTTGGAGACAAATTCAGCCGTAGTCTGAAGATTTTCATGCCTCAAAAGTAGCATTTGAAGGTGTCCTCAAACATAATAGATCCACTCATTTAAAAAAATGATAGTAAATGTGTATGTTTTTATTTTAACTTAAAGTAAATGTTATTGAAAGGTCCACCAAAATAAAGTCAAAAGTAAAACAAAGCCTGCCTTTGAAAGTACCGCTCTTGTTTCTATCTTGGGTCAACAGGCGGCAGAAGTCCCATTCATGGCTGACATTACAACACACAAGAATGACTTTTAAAGACATTAGTTAGACCATTAAAGTGCCACAGGTTGTGTTCTAGACAAAGAGGAGATTACCATGATTTTGCTTTAGCCGCACACAGGCCTCGGACGCATAAAACTCAGCCCAAATGCATCCCTGTCCCGCTCTGAATGTGCACTTGTTACTGCTCTCAATTCGGCTTTCATTCCCCTCTAAAGAGACAAGGCCCAATCACAATATTGTCGGGGCTCTGTTGGTTTTCTGGTTCAAATCCTTGTTCACGCTGTTTGCTGAGTACTCATCTGCTGTGACAGCCTTCACATAAACAGTACGTCCTGAAAGAGGTCTCCCACAACCAGATCTTTCCTGCTGGGCCACGGCTCAAACCTTCCATTCTCTCTCCATCAAGTGGAACCCGGCCTTTTGAGTTGGCCCCTGGGACTCCTCCATTGAGGTGGGCTATGGGCCAGTGCTTCGCCCCTCCTCGCCCCGGGCCACCCTCATTCTCCCCGGACACCTGTACCCCAAAGCCCACCGTGGGAACCAGCAGAGGCCACCGCCGCTGCCACCTGAGCTCCATGGGTCTGCCAGTTGGGCACATCTGACTGCAGCGCTGAGTTTGTTCACAGCCATTGGAAAGATCAGTCAGTGGCCACGAACATTCACAACTAGATGTACGCCACATGAAATCACTGGGGTTAAGGAATCCCTGCTGAATTTGTGAATCAAATCTCTGCTAGGAGCAAAGTAAAAATCGAGATATGTTCAAATGCATTTCACAGCATCAAAGTGGACTCACAAGCTGCCTCTCCCACACCATACCCACTAAATCTCCATGGCACACTGCAAAAATGGCATCAATTAATCAGCATTCATGAATCGTTTATTTGAGCTCCCTTTGTGCAGTGCAGGGCCTAATCCAGACAGAAACCAGGCTGTTCTGTGCAGTGCAGACTGCGTCACTGAAGCCTTTGTGGGAGAAACCCATCAACTGGTGTTTGAGGAAAATGTCTCCCCCCGCTGAGCCAACCTTCCCCCCTCGCCCTCTTCCTCTCGTGCCCCTTAGTACTCAGGGCAGGAAGCTGTGTCTCTGAGAGCAGGCCATCCATCTCGCTCTCCTCTTCCAATCCAATTCACAGCCGTTTCACATGTATGAAGACATCTGTCCATATTTGATCAGATATCCCATTTTGCTGCAAATGATGCCACCCTTCAGGCGACCCATGAAGGAGGCAGCTATTTAACTGTGCTGATACTCGCTGCATAATAACCTGACGATTCTTTGCCCCTGCAGAAGAAGCCCGTTTAATTGGCCTGTGCATTTACAGCTCTTCTACCATTACACAATTACAGCGGAGATGCATTTCTGCATGTTGCGATGTTTGCCTCAATTTACTACACTTTTCACACAGTTTAACTCTGGTTGCCTTTTCAGTTGATGCAAATTTGTCTCATTTGGCTTGAAATGAAGGATAATTACTCACATTGAAATCCACACCTTTCTACAAGAGGTTCCTGCCAGTTAGTTCTCATTAAACCTATGGGGAACAAAAATTCTCTATTTCATTTCAGCACACACGACATCTGTATCATCTTGTGGTAAAAGCAAGGAAATTGGAGATAAAATGGGAGCTGAGTGCATGGATGGAAAACTTAAAAATGAGTTTGTTCATGTTTGTGAACAGAGAACAGTCTTTTTAAAAATGCAAACCTGTTTTCTAAATGTATTTTCCTAAGGGAGTATGAATTAAAAATCATGCAGAAATATTATTACTGAAAATGGGGACAATGATAATTAATTTTAAAGACGTGGCTTGGTTGTTTATAGATGCACAATGATCTGGCTGTGTGTAACTAAACACACTGAAGAGCAGGCTAATTATTTGGAAGGCCATGCCGTGTTGGCCTGTGTAAACGGTGTGTCAGTCCTGACATGTGATCACCATTAAAGTGTTTCCACTTCTCTCTCTTCTTTTATATCTCTGTCTGAACTTAGAGAAGGAACTCTTTGCTGTGAGTGAAGTGGTGGCCTGAGCCCTCTGCAGACAATGCCTTACAAGATACTGTTTAAATTCATATCCGCCCGTCCTTTCTTACCCAACGACAACACAACAAACCACTGACCCACTGATACACAATTAGAAGTGATGCGGCAGTTAAGGCTACAAGCTCCTCTGTTTAACAGTCTGTCTGACCCTCCACCATTGAATACATATAATGCTGCAAAGACACTGAGGTGGAGTGAAAGGAGCTGGGGAAGATTTTAAGCCACAGATAAGTAGTTAAAGACCTTTATAGAGTATAACACCATTATCCTTGCTGAATAAAAATAGGATTTAGTGTTTTTTCCACTTAATTTAAATCAAAAGAGTCCCCACCTTACATATTGCACTGGTAATGTAATGGAGAGAGACCCACAAAAAAGGCTTTGTGGCTCTGACACCTCCTATAGTGGGACTGTGTTGTCCTCTGAGCAAAAGGGAGAGAAAGCTTTTTCTTCCGCCGTTGCTATCTGCTAACACATTCTAATTGATGCTGCTGCATACCTCCACTGGATGCATTCAGTGAATAACGAGCCCTGGACTGAATGCCCATGAATTGGTCCCCACCAAGCGAAGCAGTAAAGCCTCTGGCCCCCCATCCATTAGCCTCCCCACACTGCCACCATCGTAACCAGCGAGGAGCACCACCTCCCCTCCAAAACCTTCCCAAACTCTGCTCTAGCTTTACCGCCCATTAAAGCACCACCATTGTGCTGAGATGCAGCCCACAAAAGCTGTCAATCTTTTTGGGGTCCTCCAAAGCCTGGACTCACACAGACTGGAGTGACAGACCCCCCTCCGCTGTCACCCCATCCCACCCCTGTCCCCCCAAAAATCCACTGCCTTCAAACTTCTCAGCTAACTATCCCCCACCGCCCTCTCGCTCTCCCCGGCTCTCTCCCCGGCTCTCTCCAGCTCGGGTGCACAAAGCATCAATCTGTCTTCAGTCCCAGCACCCTTGGCCCTTTGTCCCATCTGCAGGTGCCTCTGAAAGCACCCACGGTCGCCCCAGCCTCTGCGCACGCCACGCCTAGTCCAGGGACAGGAACTGCTGACAAAGGCCCAGTGTGGGAATGAGAGATGTGTGGATGTGTGGAGGCAGAGGAGGGGTGTCCTGAGGGGCTGCATCTAAGACAGATGGCTGGGGAAGTCTCCCAACTCCTCCACAGGGGCTGTCACTTTGAATTCACAACTACGAGTGAGATGCACATGGAAGAAGCACTGAAGGAATGCCCTGGAGATACAGCAGGCAGTGTACACAGTGTATACAGTCAGTTGTATGTCACCGATACAAAGGAAACAAATATAACAGTATAAAAAGTATGTTGAATATTTCAAAAATGCACATCCTGTGACCCTGACATCTAACCAAAAAGTTACAATACATAAAAATTAGTTTTTTTGTTTAAATGTATTGTAACCCTCATCCCAACCCAACCCCCTTTCAATTATGAATAGTATATTGAAGATGGAATACACAATATATATTTATAGGAAACAAACAAGTGGAAAAGTTTTTTGGGTAAATGTTCACGATCGCTTACCAGAAGCAGAAATAACATGTACGATACATCAGTAAATTAGTACTCACCAGATAGAGCCAAATCAGTTCCGAGACCAAAGTTGTGCGTGCAACAGGTGACCTCTCATTAGTGTGATTGGGCTGCCATCGTGTGGTCACATGCTGCATTACACAAAAGAGCAACGTGTCATATGGGGACGTTGTAGGAGGAGTTCAGATAGGCCTATACTTCTTAGAGCCGGTGTAATCTATTTCCCTGTAGTACATTAAAACCAAAAGTTAATTTATTTTTGCCCCATAGATCTACATTTTACAATTTGAGAAACGCACAAAACAAAAACGGACCGCATGCAATGTTAAATGAGACCTATTAATAGCACAGTGATTGATTCATTGCAGCGGTCATCCATCATGGTGATGATGCCATGTGAATTTAACCATATATGAATACGGCTACATGAAAAATACCTCACATTGAAAACATATTTCAGTATCTGTTTTTGAGAGGTACTTTAACAGTGTCTGCTGCCTGTTGGTGTGTATTCATTATCTATCATTTTCTCAAAATTGGCCCCGGCCTAAAGTTACATTTCCCTGGATTAATCTCTAGGCTTCCATGGAGCGAACTACTGATGGGATCTATGGCTCCTTGATAGGGGCCGAATCTTTGGGATCCGTTTATTTCAAAGGACTGTTCAAAAGTCTCTTTTTACTGTACTTGTATTCTACACCAGCCAGAAAAGAAAACTCCAAGACCAAGACCTAATCGCTGATGCACCTTTTGATTCAGCCAAACCTGCAGTGGGACAGATTTTTAGTCTTTTCTTTGTGATCAATTATTTATTTTGTATCAACACATTGTGAAAATACTTTTGAAAAAAACTTTCCGTAACAATTACGACTAACTGCCCAAATGATGTTTGGGGCAAACGGCTTCCCCTGGTGTTCAGTGCTCTGCTGTTACACGGTTTTCTTGAGTTTGTTCCTGGTAAATCTGTATAAGGTTTTATTGGAAAGATCGTCTCTTTTCACATGTGATCCGTTTCGAACCGTTCACAGAGCCTCAAAAGAGTCGGTCATGAACATGACGTCACATCACTAGAGCGAACATTTAGCTCCATTTCAGCCAATAGTAGTAATACTTACCATGGCCACGCGATGGAGGCACAGCACAGCAAGACTCAGGCTGAATGTCTGTCAGCTCTATGGGAAAACACATTTTCTACTTAACTTTACTGCAATGAGCCATGTAGCCTGCACAGGCTACTCTTGTTTGATTAAGGATTTCCCCTCCCTCCAGTCAAAACTCCGCAACAGACCAAAACAAGTTTGCAATAGTTTTTCCCCCCACAACAAACAAATATGGCAAGAAGACTGCTGGAGGGACATGCAAACAATTTACCTCATTCAAATGCTGCTCAAATTCGGACGTAAGGCCTATTCAAATTATTGACCAGCAGTCTCTCCAGACCAGTCCTGTCTGGTTCAACGTTTAAGCCAATGGACTAGTTAGGTATAGGTTAATAAAATCATCTCGTTTATTTTTTTTTAGACTATTTTAGCAAATATGTTTTTGTATGCTGCATTTAAGCAAACATCCTTGGAAACTCCTCAAGTAGCCTCAGCCTAGGCTAAGTTATAATGCAGACCTACAGTGGCCTTCCACACACTATTTTATAAAATGGAAATAGGACATTTATGGTAAATCTTGCCTTGCCCTTGCTTCGACGTGTGCAGGGGTGAAGAAGGAACGTGTAGTTCAAACTTTGACCACATTACCCAGAATCCAGTGAGCGCAGTCAGTCACCGCACCTTCGCCGGGTGGAGCCTGTCAGCGTGGGAAGTGTCCGCGGCTGGAGTGAGGAGCGTTTGACAGGGAGGACAGACCTATGTACGGGAACAGACAGAAGTTAGTTTGACCGCACAGGAAGGTCCCGTGCAAACGGGGAGGCACTCTACTGCACGACAAATGATTTGTGCGAGACTCAGCAACAGGGCACAGAGAGAAATGTCAGGGACTGTCTCAGCCTCGAGCAAAGGAAAGCGCGACTAGTCCACCGCAACGCGGAAAATCTTCAGAGGGGGAGAATGCGAATGGTGCGAGGACACAGAAACCAACTAAAATGGAAACAATGTAGCGAGAATGCGGCACTTCGTGTAGCTAGAATTTACGCTAGAGTAGAAAACAGATAGCCAAGGAGCTAGCACTGCAACTAACATACATGTAAAGTTATCTCCCAGACAAGCTGGAGCAGAGGCTCGGGGCTTCTGTTGACACGGAAGAGTTCATCTGTACTGCGATAAGAAGAGGATAGAGATGCTCCGGAGAAGACTCAACCGTCTGGTATGTGCCCTGCCATTACACACTTAGCTCTGACACACTGCTACTACAGCAGCTAGCGTTCAATCTGCTGTGATTCTTCCACCAAAGAATGCAAGCTACCCCTGCAATCTCTCCCATCACGCCCTATCCTTACGGGAGCTGTTGAATGTGGCTCTCGTAAACTTGGCCTGCAGCGCAGCTCCTCCGGGCTCTTCAAGTCTGTTTAACGTTTGACATTCTTTACAGACACATGGTGATTGGTGCGAGCTCAATGTCCCTGGATTTTTAAGGTCACATGCATGGCTTAAATAATGTTTTTATGTCCGACCTCAACATCACTGTGATAAAATGGAGCTGCCAAGTAAGTTGTACAGTAATGTTGAGTGGAAAAGACCATGAAACTATGCCTCAATTTCAGGAGCACTACTGATCTCGTGGGGCTGGAAGTTCTCTCTAGAGTCCCCAAAGCTAAAAATATACTCTATTATGACGAACAAAGACTTTCATCAAAAGACCCTTGTTTTTCCTGTTCTCTTTACTTTGGAGACTAATGCCTGGCTGATTGAGTTCTATTTTATTACTGTTCCAATTTCTTTTTACTCCCTGTAGTGGATTTGTGCATTATTATAATTGGCTTTTGTTGCCATCACCAGCAGCTTTGCAATTACATTTCCCAATTGATCCATTTAAATTGAAACCATTTGAAAGTCCTAACCATGAACATTATGTTACCTAACATCTAGTGAGACTTGCCCAAATGATTATCCACAAAGCCACATTTCTAAAAACTGATTTTTATTACCTCATAATCCTCCTCTTGGGCAGCACCACTAACCTGTTGTCTCCACTGCTGATTCCCCTAACAGGCTGTATGAGCTGTATAGATACAGACAATGAATAAGGAGAAGCAATATAATAATTATAGTGGCTGACCCTCCTCCTTGCCCTGTGCGAGTGTTGCCAGGTCAGCTGCTTTTCTTTCTTCAGGAGAGGATTGCAGCTGTAATTTCTCCCCGCACTGGGCTGTAAATAATATTTTGTGCCGAGCAGGGAGCCACACGGTCATTGATGCACTTGGTGGTGTTATCTGGGGCCGTTCCTCTCCTCCTTGCCTACAGGAGTTAGGCTACGTGTGCACGCTCAAGAGACTGATAGCAAGCCGTGTTTTGTGTTCTAAAAGGGTAGGTTGGCGTTCCCTCCGTGATGCGTGCCGAGCCACTAAACCCTTCATGCGTCTTCTTCTTTGTGAAATCATTACAGAGGGCTGAGGGAAGGAGAGGAGCTGAGTTTTTTTTTCTCATCTAGGGGAAGCTCCAGAGGTTGTAATACTCTGACAGGAATGCAAAATCCCACAGCTGCCTTTGATGTCAGTTCAAGCGCTTGAAGGCAGCGGCGTGATCAGCGAGAGGTGGAGTCTGGAGGAAATGTGATAGTATTCATTGTGGGAGCCCCTGCCATGACTGCAGACACATGAACACACCGCGGCCCCGGCAACACCTCATTTTACTTCACCATGGTAACCAGCCAGGAGGTCTCCGCCTACACTCGGCTTCACGCTCCGCCGTGCAACATGTGTGAAGTTGGGTCTTTTTATTTTCCTGCTGTTAAAAAAAGCAAACGTGTAGCGCTGGTTAAATAATCACAGAGGCCGCTGTGTGGTCCTGCACAAACAGACACACGACAGGTGCCATTGTCCTCAGCACAATGACTCACAATGAGAGGAAGTGGACTGTCACTGTTTAGAGACAGCATGTTACAGCCTACAGTGGATATCGATATGACATCAATTACTAGGGCTGTGCAACAGATCCAAATATATCATGGGAATAATTAAAGGTACACGGCGTGACATTCAACATAATTAATACAATAAAATACAAGCATATGTTCTGTTACAGATATTTTAAGCACTGAAAAATATCTTAAAAGTGAACAAGCAATGTGTCTTTGCTGTGAGTGGCTCATGTCTCCTTGGACCCGACTTGTATCTTTCCTGGGAGCAGGGACGTCTCCAGCTCGTCTCCATGAAGATGAAGTGATTTGATTGAGGACCCTCTTGAAAACGACATGGTTGCATCTCAAGGGGCTTATCCTCTCAAATATCCATTCATCCGTCCATCCATTTTCTTCCGCTTTAACCCGGGGCCGGGTCGCGGAGGCAGCAGTTTGAGCAGCGATGCCCAGACTTCCCGATCCACGCACACCTCCTCCAGCTCTTCCTGGGGGATCCCAAGCCGTTCCCAACTGAAAGACCTGGTCTTTCCAGTGTGTCCTAGGTCTTCCCCGGGGCCTCCTCCCAGTGGGACGTGCCTGGAACACCTCTCGAGGGAGGCGCCCAGGAGGCATCCGAAACAGATGCCCGAGCCACCTCAGCTGGCTCCTTTCGACGTGAAGGAGTAGCGGCTCTGTTCCGAGCTCCTCCCAGGTGACTGAGCTCCTCACCCTATCTCTAAGGGTGATAGGCTGTACTCATTTCGGCCGCTTGTATTCGCGATCTTGTCCTTTCAGTCATGACCTAAATCTCATGACCATGGGTGAGAGCAGGAACGTAGGTCCTCTCAAATAAATAAATAAATATAAATAAAATATGAGATTTAAATAGGTTAGGTTTTCATCCAAATCCATTTTCTGAATAACCATTATGAAAATATCACTTTCTGTGTCATTAGGAGGATATTTTATTTCTTGCAATGGTATAATCCGAAATGTTACCAGTGTACCTTTAATAAATAATGACTGTATTGAAATAAGTAATTAAAGACAGTTCTAGTGGGACACTGCGTTTGTTTACACTAGAGACGAAACCGATTTTGTACAGTCTTTTGCACTGCTTTAATCTTATTTTAGCCCTGCTTTTGTGGCTGCTAAACAAATGAAGCATTTACGCCCTTATTTTGCATACCAATCTGTGAGCTTTTGTTTTTTTCTCTCAGTCCTATAGTCCCTTTGTGCTGTTACAGTGCACTGGAATAATACATGTACAATTTCTGCCCCTGAGTCAACAGTAAGAAATTGTCATGATTGGCCTTTATATATTCATATTTATATTATTGAACGTCTTTGTGGTGGGTCCTCTGTCTTCTCCTGTGGGGCCTGTTCCAGACTCCTGTGCTATGTCAGCCTTGCCTCGACATGACTGTGACCCAGGCGTGACTGCGCGGGCTCGTTGCTGACAGGAGATGCTTGGTGCTGTGTAGTACTTTGAAGGATTGCATGTCAGGTGAGCTCTGACGCCCCGGGGCTGTGCAAACCTGTTTTCTGAGGTCACTCCGGTTTGAGAGGAGCACACAGGCGCTGTAACAACACTCTCCGACTATTGACATGGACACAAACTGGGCACTCCTGCAGTTTTTACACAGTTTTCTGCTAACATCAACACGCACAAGGTTAAATTTTCAATATTTATCCAGTGTCACCTTTCTCTAGGGAAGCTCGAGCGCAATAAAGATTTTTTTTTATTTTTTTCATGCTGCTGTATAGTGCTTCTTACTGACCTTGTAACGTTGGCAGTCTTGCATTTAGTTCATTTTGGAAAAGCTGCTTTGTGCTTTACTTTCTAGTCAGTGCCAAAGTTGTTTTAAATCATTGTTGATTTTACATTTCTCCGAAGCACCTGTTGGCACCAGCGTTTTCAAACTGAGTTATTCTCTCTTGGGAGGCCAGTGGAATACGGCAGATGCGTCCGAAGGCCACTGACCATACGAGCCGTGCTCGGCAATTTGATTTATCAGGGCTCTTTGATTAAGAAGGATGCCTATTGATCAGTGGGTGCTTAGTTTTGCCGCCATTAGTCTTGCCTTGTGAACTGCTCCATGAACAGAAGTGCTTACTCCGACTTCCCCCGCTCACTTTTTCCCCATGTCTTCTATGGTCTAATTGAAAGGCAGCCAAACAAGCTCATCTGCGACACACGGCAGGATCATAAATACATTTAGTGGCTGTGGAAGGAGCGATGAGGGTCAACAGTAGCCATTAATTATCAAGAGCCAAGGCGACACACTGTAACCTGGTATTATGCACCTCATATGGAGATTTTCTGGTTTGTATTTGTTCTGCTCCAGTGTAGGGTTGTCATGATGCAAATACTACTTTTAAAAGTTACATTTGGTGCATTAACAGGGCAAACTCTTATTTCTTACTTCATACTATTAGCCTGATTTATATTCCCAAAACTGTGGCAGCCAGGCATATAACTGATGGTTACTTGGGCTTGTTCAGGTGGTACTTCAGGTCATATACCATTTATTTCAATTTATTTATGCTTTAAGTTAGGTGTTTTTCTGGTTTAGGCATAATTTACACCCATATACATAATGTACTCCAATTTCCATTCTGAGAGACCTGGGTTTGTCCTGATTTGATCTTTATCTCGGCCAATCCATGATAAATCAATCTCATGTGCCTGAACCACTCCTTGACAATGTGAGCCCCATGAATCCTGGCGTTAGCATCCTGGAATATGCCTGTGCCATCAGGATAGAAGAAATCCATCAGGTCGTCAACTTTGAGCACATAGTGTTGCTGAACATAGACCTCACCAGCTGCAGCAACCCCACAACTATTTGCTTAGTTAAATCCAGGTGGCAACTTTTCTTTTTTTTTTGGTTGGGCAGTGTATTTTATGAGGTGGTAACTTTTGTGTGGAATAATAAATGAAATGAACCATATTCTATAATTAACCAGTTCTATATCTTTAAAGCTAATGTGATTATCTCTAAACATCTAAACATTATCTCTATCTGGGAGGGGATGAAAGATGCTCGGCGTATGCATTACAGCCTTAACCATCAGAATCCATCCTTTAACAACTAACAAATACACATCCAGAAAGAACTTTTTATGAGGTTTTAAATGAAGTTAAATCCGGCCTGGGCCTGTAACCTTTTAGCACCACTTCATGCATCTATTCTGGGCTCACTTAATGGATCCGTAATGCTTCTTCTCTTCTATAGGGTTAACATCTGAGTGGGCCGTGTCCGGGAGATGCAGCAAGATGGCTTTTCATGGCTACGTTCCATTTTCCTTTAAAAGCTAGGTTCAATTCCCAGTTTGTACTTCTAAATAATTCAGACTGCCTCATTTATTTTGAATTCCGCTCACATCGCTCCTCCCTGTCCCAACGTCCACATATAGGCTAGGCAGTGCCAGGCCGGGCGGACGGCTGTTCAAATGCCAGCTTGTCATCTATATATGCATAAAGATTTGCCCTGCATTTGAAGAGGGCATTCATGAGGAGCTGGGACGTTAATATAGACATGTTAAGACTGAGAAATGTCTCCTTCTTCACCAGATGAGCTGCTGCAGTTCTCTGAAACCACAGCTATGATTATGATTTAGTAAACTAATATAAGTCCAATCAGAAGAATAACGGCTAGTGGCCAAACTTTAGCCGGTCATGTTGTACCTCGATTGGAAGCTTAAATTGTCCCCAATTCAGTCAAGACATTCATTCTACAGTCTGAAAAAGTTTGATATTTGCGACAATATACAATATTATACTTTTTAATAGTTTATTATTTATCATTATTACAAGTTTATGTTTCATGTCGCACGATTGCACCAAAGTAAGTTCCTAGTTTGTGAATCTTCTCACTGACGATGGCATGACATGACGTCACACCTCGGTCTGTTCCGGGATGTTCAGGCTTTTCTGACCCTTTGGGACAGCACCATGATGGATGAAGACTACAGCAGCATCAAGGCTACAGCAGCATGATTATGGATTCTGATTTAATCCATAATCATATCGGCCTGTACTGTATATCTGCTATCGGCCTTTCCAAACCTCCTCATATCGGTATCAGTGTCGGACTCCAAAAATCCATATCAGTCTAGTCACAATAACAAAGCTCATTACATCGATGTGGAAAACATATTAATAATTGCATAAACCCTATGAATGCTCATTTCAGTAATACATCTGAAGCATTGTATTTAATTTGACTAAAATTGTGCCAGTATCTGTAACTACTCGATCACAGTTACAGGACAAGTACGCTGGCTAAGACAAAGTGTGCCACTAATGCAAATACCAATGCATATTTGAGAGCGAATATTTTGGAAGGTCTGTGCAGTCTTCTACAATGTTTGTGATGAAATGTATAACTCTTTGACTGGCACAAGAGTTTGATGAGCTCAAGTTATGAGATACAACTTACAAGATAGTCTGAAACCTTATTTGTAGTTCTTGTTACTCGTCATACGGCCGAACAGTTAAGAGATGATTGGGATCCCTTTGTAAATAATCTCTTTTGAGCTTTCAACAGAACAAGGATAAAGATGTTGTCAAGAAAAAGGCGTGATCTAATAGAAGTGTTTAATCTCTCTAGTTCTTGTGAGTGCTTTACTTTTGTGGTGTTTACCTGATTTAGAGAGATCTGTAAAAGGAAGAACACCAATGCTATACATGCTATACAGTCATTTATAAGATGGAAAAGTTAGTATGGATTTTCTCTATAGTTGACTTATTTATTATGATCACATGTCTGAAGCATAATCTTAATCAAAACGAACCATGATCTTTGAACAAATGGAAAAGAGCTGTGCTGTTTTTTGTCATTAGTCTCTATGCCTTACTGTGCAGCGTCTAAGTATGATTAATTAAAGAGCAATTACATGGCGTGTAGCCCGCTGCTGTATTAACGATAATGTCGTCAGAGGAATGTAGCTGACACGGACGGTTTTGAAGCTTGTCAGCGTTTGCATCAACTGTAAATGGCTCTTTGTTGCTGTTGTACAGCTTTCTGTCAAGCCCAATTGAAAGTATGAAAGCCACTGTACTCTTTAGTCGAGTTACATCTCTATACCATGCATAGGAAAAAAGGAAGATGAAGCGTCTTTTTCTAAGTAGTTCAATGTGTCTATTTGTCGCACACAAACGGCAGAGAGCAGTGCATTTGGCTGGAAGAAAACATCCTCCATTTATGGCAACACCACTTAAAATCCTCTTTAATTATACATGCCAGTGTGACTCGACTGTAGCTCCAAATATGCAGGTTTTTAAACATTAACTGTGCTTGGTTTCACTTCTAGAACAATGGCCACTGCAACCACAGGAACAAAGGTTAGGCTGAAGGAACATAATCTCTAAGCCAAAAACAAAGCTCCACTTTATTGAGGCTTTTGTCACATAAAGCAGTTAAAGTGTAACTCATAAACGTGTCGATAGAAAGATCATAGAGCCCTGCTTAGTCAACCTCTTCTTGGAGTAAAAGGTTCATGACACTGTCATTTTGGGCCAGCAGTGGTCATAGACTAGTGTCAGCGCTGTGTCATCTGCTTACACATTTCCTGTTGAAACAATATGGTGAAACGACCTGAAATTTCGACGCCGGACTTTCTGCACTTCCTGTTAACTTGTTGCAATTGAGCCTTATCACACGTGCTGAAGTGTATTAATGAGAGGGAAGAGGCTGTGTGACGTGTCGGAGCGCGGTCCTGTTTGTGTCCAATGTAACAGGCCAGTACCAGCCCTGACTACAGTACAGTAGTGTCTGGTACAGCTGCAGGATGCCTCTGGAACAATGGGCCTATAGCTACAGCAGCTCCTTAGGCTCTGCCCCCTTTGAGTCGTTCATCACGGTGCAAACAGCAGACGGAGCTGAGTCTGCCCACTCATATGGCATCTCTATTTAAATAATGGGGGTAACTGCTGTTCTAGTTTAACTCTGATGGACATTATTGATTCTATGTATAGGTTAAGGTGGCTTTAATAAGTCCTGCTGGTGCTTCATTTATGGCTGTGGTTGTTGGTTCCTTCCTGTATTGAATGTAATAGCAACATTTGGCATAGAGTCATTCTCTGACTGAAGATGCACAGTTCACGCTTTGATAAGTTCTTTATGCATTTAAATATTTCGCGCTGGGCTGCTCTGGTTCCTCTTTTTCATGAACATAACACACTGATTCAAAATGATTATTATACAACACATTGTAGCATGGTGAAAACAAACTGCCTTGTAACAATGTCATTCCTTCATAGAGAATGAATTAAAGGCAGTTTGATAAATGTATTGAAATGAACTGATGACTCCTCTTGAATCATACAGAAGACACTGTTTCAATGTCACCTGTTGCGTTATGGCCTGTACAAATGTAGTCACTTGTAGTTTGCCAATAATGTGACCCTGTGCCCTACTGTGACTCTTATAATACATTTTATTGTTGTCATGTGCCAGTTATTGCACATTCAGTGGAATGTTGCTGCACAATGCACTTCTTTTTTCCCTCTTTGACTTCCCTTTCAGAACGACAGACGTATGCATGATGTCCTGTTATCTGAGGGGTGATAAACAGATTATGGTGCTAGACTGAGTGGGATAAAGCTGTATGACTCCACAAGAAGAAGAAGAAGAACATCATAAACGCTGATAGGCAGGTCGTAAAAAGTTAGATATAGATAAATAGCGAGTGTTTAAAGAGAGACCATCAAACCTTCTATTTTAATATGTCTCTCTGTAAAAGACATTTGAATGTTTGTTGATGATATACTTTTACATTTATTAACTGCTCAAATGAAACTTTAAAACTTAATACATTAATATCGTCTTTCTTGTAATTGTAAGGTGTGCAGTTGTAGAAAAATATCTAGCGGCGAGTTTTTGGAGAGGTTGAGTTCAGGAGTGATATAGGAGCCAGTATTGAAAGTAGGGATGGGAATTGATCAGATTTTATATATCAATGCCATCAATACTTCTGCCTATCGTTTTGATTCTTCAACGATTCTCCTATCGATGCCTGACTTGTGTGTTGTAGGAAAAGCAAGGAATGAAAATGCTTTTGATAGTTTTGAAATGTAAAAAAAAAAAAAACTGCTTAATATTTTCAAGAAAAATGATTTCTTTAAGTTCACCAACATACTGTGGCTCATGATGGTACAAAAGTTAAGTTTTAAAAATACAATGTACTACTATAAATAAGTATCCAAGGGTTTATCATAATAAACCTGGTAACTATTGTTTAATAAAACTCTACAAACGTAAACTTTCCGATGCAGAGCGAGGGCGCATCGGTCTAAAATGGCAGCACAACATCCAAGCAAAATAGTGATTTTCGTTTTCTCTTTAGTTCATCACGAAGAAGTCTCTCCCTGTTTCAGATACATGTATTGGTATCTTTAAAAGCATTTTGTGTTTGAAAATCAGGTGCATGAAATCAAATGTAGTAAATTCACTAATTCAATTTTCGGCAAATTTTTAAATGTTGGGCCAAAGTTTGTGCTAGGGATGTCAAGGTTAACCACTTTTACAATTCCCATGATTATAAAAGCTCAAGGTAGGTTCACTGTGAGAATTTTCTGACTCGAGGTAAATCGTTTTCTCATGAGCCGCAGCACGTGATGACATCCAGTGTTACATCTACCAAAAATACACAGTCAGGTAAATAATCCAATGTGCAGAGAGCAAATCCATTTATCCATCTTCACATGATGATGGCTGAACGTTGCCAGTAAAAGAACCATGTGCAGCGCTGCATTTGTTATGTCACGGCAAAAAAAAAAACAATGCACGCACAAGGAAATTAGCTATTAAAAAAATAATAATTTAAATACGGCTAAACGTTAAATGGGTTTTTAACTACGACGACAGTACTTTTTGTAAAATTTTGAGAAATTCTCTGTATTTTCTTCCTTAATTCCGCTCATCGTGAATAATCTTAAAATCTAAATATTTTTTCCCTCAATATAACCGTGACTCCAAAATTTAGAAGGGTGACATCCCCAGCTTGTGCAGGTGAGCAGCATGTCAGGTTGATTGTGTCAATGCATTTGAATGTAAAACGCATGGTACTGTATCTGTATTGGATCAACATCGAAATACAATCCCAGGTGCTACTTGGTATCAGAGTGAATCCAAAATCACTGGTATCCGCCCATCCCTAGAAACTTTAAACATGTCCGGAAAAATTATCATTAAACACAGGTCAAGAAAGAGTCACATGTCGAAATGGTTAGTAATGGATATTGTGTATACTTTTTTCCAATTGCAACAAAAGCAACCGTTGTGATTCCTTTGTGATTACCCCTTCAGCCCCGCGCTGCTGTCATTGTTACCTATTGTGTTCCAAAAAAGTCTAATACAAATGATATGAGGAGGGATCTGAAGTCATAATGTTGACAATTTGTTTTACTCAGCCAGGGGAACAAAGTTTTACAAGCCAGATACAGTTTTATTTGACAGTGAGCCGTGACGGGAGGGGCAGCAGCACTGATATAACATACAGTGATATCTGCAGTACGTGAGAGGAGTCGGACGTACATCGTTTTGTCCGTGATGAGAGAGAGACGAGGTCACAGCACCCGATTATCAGTGGAGCCAAGGCCACACACACTTTAAAACATGGGATACGACAACAACATATTCTTTCTCTCTAAAGTTTCTAGAGGGACCATCTCAAATCGCAGTGAAAGTGGGATAAGTCATGTGATGCGGAGGGACAGACATGAGAAATGAAAACTTGGATTACATGGAGAGCAGCGTTGAAGAGTTCCCTTTGATAATTTGGCCCAAAATCACGCACGCAGATGACAAAGTATTCTAATTCAGAAAGTTTGGACACAGTATTGTACATTTTATGGTAAATTAAGGCTTTTAAGGCCCCATAACAACATTTTGAATCTATGCAATTATCATTTCTAAAGATTTGGGAGACATTGGAGTGATCAGAGGAATGGAGCAAAATTTGGATATTCGACAAATTGGGCTAAACTATTGTGAAAAACGGACCAAGAAACTTGCAGTTGAATGTGCTTTGGACCATACTTTTTATACTTTTAATGAATTCATGACATGAAAGATCAGGATAGTTGGATTGAAACAACTGCAATGCTTTTCAGTAACATTTAAGCCAGTCCTTCGTTTTTGGCACAATTCATTTCATGACTCACTGATAATTTGTCATCCTCTATGTGAGTCTAACTAAAGGTGGCCACACACTAGAGGATTTTTAATCTTTTGAGACTAAAGATCTGTGCAAAGACAACACACGCTTAAGGACAGACATGAGGACACACATACACACACATGAGGAGTCCCACCACAGTGTGTCTGAATGGCCGTATCCCCTTTAGCACAAACGCAGACCGGAGATAAACAACTCCTCTCGACTCCGGCTGCTTTGCTCCCATCATCGGACCTGTCTGCTGCTCTCTGTTCCCTTGTCGTGTACACGCCGAGACGGATACAGATACAGCGGCATCAAAAACCTGCTTGGCCACGTATCGCCGAGGGCCCGGTGCCAAGCTGGAGCCGCGAGAGTCGAGCTCTGGTGCGCCTCTCGACCAGTGGGGTGTTAATTAAAGCCAAACCTGCTGAATCCATCCTATAGCCTCCGCGTGGTTTATATTTAGTAACAAACCTGAAGTTAGCGAGCAGTCAGCACATTAAGAATAGACACTTGAAGCAAATGAGGAGAAAAGAGAGCTGCCGGTCAATAGTTTTCTCTATCTTTAGATACCAAAGTTGGAGGTAAGCATAGCGTAATGGCCTGTAGCGATCTGTGTGTTCTTTCTACCATTACACTGCTTCTTTCTTTCCTCTCGGTGGATGTCGTCGACGAGACCGCGCTTCATCCTGA
Source organism: Lesueurigobius sanzi (assembly GCA_900303255.1). Lineage (NCBI taxonomy): Eukaryota > Metazoa > Chordata > Actinopteri > Gobiiformes > Gobiidae > Lesueurigobius > Lesueurigobius sanzi. The sequence continues at coordinate 3,403 of OMNZ01018626.1, read as the reverse complement.
TGGGGTAATGTGGCAGGGCGCAGTGTCATCAGTCTGAAGTCATCGTTGCTCCAATCTCCACTGTCACCACCGTGGGCCCCCTCCTGTGTGTGTGTGTGTGTGTGTGTGTGTGTGTGTGTGTGTGTGTGTGTGTGTGTGTATATTACAATTCAGCAAAGTTAACCATCTCAATAATCGAATGCACCATTTAGAGTAAGTAATCGTGTAAGAGCAGCGCTGGATGCTCTCCTTATTGATCCCTGTTCATGTTGGGTTCCTAATGCATTTTCATCAAGGGTACGCAGGCTGTTTGGAATCGACACGCTGGCACTTGGTTCTTGGCAAAAGCCACATCTGCGATCATAGTTGGGCTCCGATGGGTTTGGTTTGACCTTTGACACTGGGGCAAAAACACAATATGGAAGTTGTGCTTACTCTGACGTTAGGACCTACCTGTGTCGGACCCTTGAAATAACTTTTTGAGACCCTTCAATCTGGCCCCCACAGCAAGTACTAGCCCGATATGTGTCGGTTATGCCATAAAGAAAGATAATTCACACCTGCTGCTATTTTATTGCCTTTGAAAATTTATTTGGGTCCCTGTTTACTACGACTAGTTCAAAAACCCGGTGTGGCCACACCTTATTTAAACCCAAGTACAAATGTAGCAACACAGGGGTCAAAAGGCTTATGCAAGGTGTGTGGCCCTCGCCTCACCTGTGACGTTGATGAAGTTGAGTCCAAATATTTTTTATCCCAAATGACTCCCTTTGACATTGTGAGTTCAGAATTCAGTAACCTCGTAACGTGGTTAAAGAGTGATAATAGTATATTATCCAGAGACAGAGGGCGGATGTGCAGATTGATGAGTAACTAAACCAAGCAATGTGCAGCATTTCTTCTGGACAAATTGTAAAGTTTGTATTGTTGACTGAGGTGAGGAAGTGACACAGTAAAAGTGTGTTTGGCAGAAATGCGGCTACAGCTTCAGAAAAACGAACTGGAGTAGTGGATGGGGGTGTTCTTGGCTGGTTGCCTCTCCTGGGGGCTGCTTGTTGTTTGATATAGAAAACCTGGATGTACTTCTGTCCTTGGCCGTGTTTGTGCTTCCTCACACTCATTCCTCACCCCCCCCCACTCTCTGTTCATCGTATGGCATGGGCTCTGTCCGGTCCTGCTGGACCTGTGTCAGAGCTGCCGAGTGGGAAGGGGGTGTGAGATTTGACAGTCATACCGAGGTGTGAACGTGGCTGTTCATGCATAAGGCTCCATTATGTAAGACTGTTGGATCTCATTTATTTTATTTCATCACCTGAATTTGCTGCAGAGATGTGCTCTAATGTGTGCTCGTCTCTTAAATGTGGGATGTAAACAATGCGTTTGCATGTGGAGATGTGTGTTACTATCCGTAATCCAGATTGTGGAGACTTTTTTTTGATCTCACCTCACACTCTGAGCGGCTTGTGGTCCAGGTGGCCATTATTCATATATTCTCTGGCTCATGTCCAATATCAGATAGTAATGATCCTCTGTCCCTCAGCCCACATGCTGCGGTCCTTGATGTTGGCTATTGGACATCTTGTGCAAACTCATAACAAGCACACAAGGGTTACAGTAATGAGAAGCGTTCAGGTCGCCAAAATCACATGGAATATTCTAGTCTCTGCAACGTGTTCATTTCTTTTTCAGTTTGTATTATATTTAGTACAAACCAACTCTGTGCAAAAGCCCAAATATATGAAATATGAAGACATCTATTCATGCAATAACAAAAGATGTTTAGTTCAATAAGAATATATTAATTTACCTTTTATATTTACACAGACTAATCAGAAGAATGTTTGTTTTTATGTTGTCAGAAAATAATCTTGCCATAAAATTTGCCTTTTTAACCTCTTAAGCCCGTGGCTGTTTTTCTGAATGTAGTATACATATACTCATACTCTGAAGGCTTTAACAGCTTGTAAAATGTCTAAAATGTTCATATTGCTGTCATATGATATGAATGTCTATGGGGATACTGTAGATGTGAACATTTTCAAGAAAATCACAGTGGGCCTGAGTAATTGATGTTGAAAGACAGAAAATATGAATTCCGCCTAAAAGAGACACACATTTTAGCAGGTCAGCAGCTTGTTTACATTGTAAAGAAGCAAATAAACATCAACAATAGTAACTACATGATAATTATTGACTATTTATCTGTAACAATAAATAATTGAAAAAGTTATTGAGGTTAAAATCGTCTAGGCGGAATCCCATTGTAATAAATAGAGCACAATTTGGCCCGAAAATTCAAACTTGTAATATTTCAATGAAATTGAAAATGTTGGATCCTATTTATATACAGTATTTCGTCATAAAATACACCCCCCCCCCCTCCAAAAAAAATACACGTTTTTAAAAATAGATTAAAATAAACATGGATTGTCTCTAAAAGTGGCAAGTCCCCAAAAATGGGGACGTTAGAGGTTAACTCTGAAGGCGAGTCATCTTCTTTCTTTTGCTATAATATCGTTAGCGTATAGCTGTAGAAAGGTCCCTTTTCTCTTTAGTTTGCTGGTGATTCTGCCTTTTAAGGATAAGGAATGTCCTGTGCTTGTTGTTTTGAAGCGGGTCCAGCTACTGACTGGCTCCTGGTTCCTTTCCTAAGGTCTACAGTCCTGCGTGTGTGGAGTGTCAGCATTTGTATGTCTCTGAGCCATCTGCACCACCAGGATGAACCCCTCATAAATCTGAACACGGCGCATTTCTCCAGGCCACTTTTATTACTGAGGAATCTATGCTGTATTATAGATGAGTGAACACCTGGGACACAAGGAATCAAGTTATAGGTTCAGCCCTTTCTTCTCCTGCTGCTGTGACTCTTCCCAGAACGCACCTGTTTTCCAGAGAGTGCATTTGTGCCAACTTTAATTTAACGCACCACAGTAGAAATGTTAATCTCTTTATTTTGCAATTAGTAGCACATGAAAAAGCAGCCCTTTGGTCACAACAAACCCTTTACTTTGCTCTTTTCCTGAAAGCCTTTTTAATTTCTCCTATGCAAATAAAATGTAAACTTCAACTCATTTTTATTCATGTATTTTTATTTGATAGTAATCTAGTAGTATATACAGCCTTACGTTATTACATAGCATGGTTTTCAGCTGATGTGATATGCAGTATATACGTTTGTGTAGGTTCTCAGTCGTACAGGAGTTGTCCATCGTAGGCAAAAATTCTTCAGTCTTCATGAAGAATTGAAGATTACTACTAGCTTTATAAACCCACTTCGTGCTCCAGGCCTTCAGTAGCTGATGACGATCTTTGGAGTAAGATCGAAACGTCCTACATTTCAACTACAGAGTACAGATGAAGACTGAAGAATTTTTGCCTACGATATGCAGTATATACTTATTTTCAACAATATCTAATCTGTCTG
>OMNZ01018625.1:1528-13954 GCA_900303255.1 Lesueurigobius sanzi | reverse complement strand
CCATTATTTCCTTATTTTGGGGATTTCGCTGCACGAGTTCCACTGGCCGTAAACTAGAGCGCACCTCTCCATCCTCTCCACAGCAGCTTCCGCCTGCACGACATACGCCCAACTTCAACTTCAACTCCTTTGCATGACTCAGGGCTCTTCCCCGTTCATCCGTACAAGTTTTGTTTCGTTTTTCATCCGTTTCTTCTCTCCTCTTCAGACATCTAACCACATGTATTTAATTACTTAAAGTTTCTTTCATGCTCCGAATTCAGGCCCACCTCCAGTGACTACGTCACCAGGAGTTCACGCTTCCATCTGCTTCTTCAGTTTCATTCAATGGCATCTTGCCCTTCTACCTCTTCCGCCTCGACTCTTTCATTAGCCCCACAAACCTCATCATATACATCTCTCTTCGCCATGCCCCTCATTCCTCATCGCTTGACCTGCTTTTTCCTTTACCCATGCAGGGAAGTTGGTGGTGGGATTCTGGTTCAGAACACAAGAGGTTCTTTGCCTATCCGGTATTTCCCTGCAACCTACTCAATCCATTCCTTTCGCATCTGAGCAGCATCCTCCAGTCGAGCAGCCCTCTTGGATCAATTCAGAACCTTGGCCATCGGCCGTCCCGTGGGTACCTTGCTCACATTCGCATAACCTCGAAGATCTTCGTAAAGCACTCACTCTCCGTTACAAGTTCCATTCATTCTTTTGGGGGTCCTGAAACTGCCGGGCAGACCAGCTCTTTCGGAGACCGAGCCCCCATCCACATGTCTCATCTGCCCACCATCATGTCTACAGAATTCTATCATCCAATAAATTCCTCTAACGTATTAGGTTGTGGCGTGGTCCTTGCTAGTGAATGGAATGATGGCTGTTTGTCCTGTTGATTGCATTATATTACTATAGCACCCTTGAATCTGCACAAAAACAAAAATGAATTTTACCTGTACCTTCCTAATAATACATTATGGTCCCTCCTGGGTCATCGCTCCTCCTCTCCTCTTGCACTTCAATAAAAATAAGCTATGGAAAGAAACTAGGGCAGGGTGATATGACCTAAACTCGATATCACGATATAAGAAAGAAATATCATGATAACGATATATTTGACGATATAATTGAATGGGTAAAATATTTCAAAATAACAGCTTATTGGGATTTTTTTTGTTTTTTTCTTTTAGTGCCATGCTTATTTCCTTGCAAATCGCTTCGCTCTGAGTGGAGCTTTTTTTTTATTGAACAGAAAATGTAAATACATAATGTACATACCAGATACAAGATAAAAGTGCGGTATAATGTGCAGTACTTTTACAAATAAAGATGCACAGGATAAAGTAAACGAGACAAAAAAAAAAAAAAGAAAAGAATGAAAAAAAAAAAAAAAACAGACCAGGGAGACGGTATTGAATAAGTGATGCAGGTTACAGATATTTAAGAAATGTGTTGTATGTTTTGATTCCTTTTTGGTTTGTTGTGCTCTGAGTGGAGCTGAGCGCAGCATTAGCTGTGACCTGTCTGCCGCTGGTCCTGACTTCAGTCAACATCAGCTGCACATGCTAATTATATCACATCCACAATGATATAAAAAACTACCACAATATCCAAAACTCATACCCATATACTGTACAATATGGCCCAGCCCTAACCTAAACCACTATTTTCTGATCATTTTGGAATAAACATCCTGAAGACATTTGCGTTGTATACAAAAGTGGTGATGAAAGGGTATAGTAAGCATACAGTATGTCAACATTTAATTATTACATCACTTGCACTGGTTCAAAATGCAAATATTTTACCAACAAGTAACTTCTGCAGAACAGTTACGGTGCACGTCAGTGAGGTCTGCAAGTGTGTCCCGGAGCCACAAACCTGCAGGTGGTGGGGGTGGGCTGTCCTCTATTGTAGCTGAGGAGGCGAGAAGGCATCCGGGGGAAAAGGTGATGTCATCCAGACAGATGTCAGCTTTGGGGTTCCGTCCCACTTTGCCCTCGAACACGAGCTGGAAGTCCCGGGCCCAGCTCAGCTGGACCTCCCTCACCTGCCAGTAGTTGCCCTGGTCCCCGGTCAAGTTCATCTGGAGGGAGGTTTGTCCTTCACTGTGGATGGACACGGTCAGGGTCCCAATGCCTTCTCCAGACATGTGCACATAGAAACGCATCTATGAAAGAAAGAATAAAACATCTGGGAATGTAATGAACTTTCAAGTTATAAAGAACCAAATTATACTGAAGTTTTTAATCTTTTAACCATGTGCTAGTAATCCCACATGAAAAACATGCCTGAATGTTTTGACTCATTCATGCATTCCTGTTTGAGTATTGAGTAATCCTTCATACTCACCTGCTGGTGTCATAAGGTCTTCTCAGTGTTTTAATCACTTAAGCAATCCACAAAGAATGTCTTACTAAAGGATATAAACTAGGCACTGTAGCCCAAGACCAATTCCCTCTCTGGGACAATGAAGTTTACCTTACCTAATGTTTTAAGCCTTATTTAAACTACGTCACTTCCCTCTGCCTTTGCCCAGTTTGTGTCAATTTTGTTTGGTGAGAACTACACATACTTTTAAGTTATAAAGCATGAAGAACCAATCTGAAGGTATCCCAAAGTATTTCTTAACCTCTTAAACCCTATAGGACCTAAATTGGGCACTAAAATCTCTCTCCTTCCTCTCCCTCTCTCCTTCCTCTCCCTCTCTCCTTCCCCCTCTCTCTCTCTTTCCTTCCTCTCTCTCTTTCCTCTTTCTCCTTCCCCTCTCTCTGTCTCTTTCCTTCCTCTCTCTCTTTCTCCTTCCCCCGCTCTCTCTTCTTCCTGTCTCCCTCTCTCCCTCCCCAAATTGGGCACCTGTTGGGGTTTAAGAGGTTAAAACTAATAATTCATAATATCATACCCACCAGTTTAGAGTTAGAGCCTAGAGACATTTGGCTTAGTGCTATTTTCAGTTTGCTCATTTTGAAGAAGAGTGTGAACACAAGACAAAGCTCTTAATTATTAAAAGTCCGCAGCTGTAGCCCCCTCCCCCGTCCTCGCAGGCGCACAGATGTCTAATTGGCTTTTTAGCTGACTCTGTGATTGATGGACAGGCCTGTGGAAGGATAGGACAGACACAATACCCAGAGCAAACCGGCCAGTCAATCAAGTCAGTGTACCCAGTGGGCTGTGAGGCTGACAGCTGGCACCACGCAGACACACACACGCAGACACACACACGCAGACACACACCATCTTACTCCACTTTAGCGATACACTGTGACTTGCATGTAGAAAGAATGAGAAGCAACGAAAAGTACGAGTGTGGGACGGATGCAAATCACGCTACTTAATGGAGCATCATAGTCCCACCCACCAGCTCGTCTGTACACGCACGCGCCTCGGTGCCGGAAGTAATAATCCCATTCAAAAATTGCACAGACTTTTCGAAAAAAATTAATATCAAATGTTTGAAAGAACGACAGCAGCTAATCAGCTACGTGGAGACTTATGGGCAAAAAACACACAATAATACATTAAAATTGTATCCAATACTTTATAAACCAAAAAGTTATAAAAATATTGCGCCCTGTTTTCAAGTATTGGGTATTTTCTTGCTTGTAAAATATCCACACTATGGCTAGCAGTTAGCACGTAGCTGATTAGCCTCCATCTTTTTCTATTTACTTTGAAAAGTAGTTTATGATTGTGAAAGCCCGCAGTCATCAAGAAATTTTCCATCATAGTAGAAGTTGTCAACTGGACCTGGTTGTTGATAGCCTGGTCTTACCATATCCTCGTACTCATTTCGTCAACTCCTTTTAAAGTTCGAAATGATTGGATCTGATTATACCCAATCACTAGCCTGGCCTTAGCCATCCGTATTATCATTTCCTGCATATGCCTGACGTCACCTACAACACCCGCCTCCCCTGCTCGCTGAATGGTCCGACGCAATTTAACCGATGTTATCCCAGCCACTGAGATCAGACCCAGACGTACATGTAGGGAAATGATAATCGGGCCGGAGTTTACAGATGGTTAAGGCCAGGCTATGTTGTTGAGGACGTTTTGCCTCTGATGAAATGAGAAGAAGCTTCAAAGAAAAGAGGCAAATTGCCCACAACTCGCAGACAACACAGTTCAGTTACGAATCAGTATTTTGATTAAAACTTTGTACCTTGCAGAGTTTGCTTCTGTGACTGAACAGTGGGCCCTCTATCCGGGCCATGTCTCCGGCGGCCTGTGGGAAGGAGCCCTCCAGGTAAAGGTAGTGTCCACTGGGGTCTCTCAGCGTGTGGTCACTCGAGGGCCCCGAACCTGTTGCTGAAGTCCTTCCTGCTTTGATTAGCCAATCAAAATTGTCCCTGCTGCTCTGGCGCCAGGAGCAAAGGTCAAACTCAAAACTGCAGTGACCACTGAAGCCCTCTAACAAACAACAGAAACAGAATTATAGTAATCAGACTCATTTTAAACTTTTATGTCTATTTTGTAGATTTTTTGTCATTTTTTAAATTTTTTTATCAGTGTCAGATTTTAACACAGAAATAAACAGTGGAGTATGAATACTCCCTGAACCTACTGTATGTATCATTATATAATTATATGCCCAAACTACAGAGGTGCTTACTTACTGCAAATAAATGTGTCTTCGTCAGAGCCGTCCCCACAGTGGTCGATGAAGTCACACAGATTGTCCTTGTGGACACAGTGGCCGTTGGAGCAGGTGTACTCCTCAAACGTACACGGAGCATTTGAAGACACAGGAGGGGAGCACTGCAGGAAGTCCACGTCATCTATCACCACGTCTCCCATGTAGCTGATGCCTCGTTTGGCTCGGAAGACCACCTGACACAGAGCAATGCAGTGAGGAGCTCTTCACTGCTCTGTCATGGCATCACACAAGTATCAAAGACATATTTTACAAGATGGCACATTGCTTCTAAACAACACCAAGAGATAATGCGTCATGCTGACATCGACGTCCTTGTGCTAATGAGTTGAAATCTACCAAACTAGGTCCAAGCTGTAAGACTGTCAGGCTTGACAAATAAGCCACTGTATCAAAGATGGCAGTGCTTCCTAAAATAGACAGATTAAAGCCATTCTGAATGAAAGTCCAATGTTCTACTTGATAATTGTCCTAGAGTAACCCTAAAGGCAGACACTGTGAGGGATCATATCTCTAATTACTGCCAAATTCACTTAGAACTCATTACATTGTATTAGACGCAATCAATGAATCCTCTCCATTCACTGGCTTGAGGCCACAGGCACTAATGACTTTGTTTAATGCAGAGCCTACATTTAGTACTTTGCTATAACGTTGATTACATAATCAAACAGCTCTACAGAACAAGGCTGCAGAATTCATCACAATCAAATCAAAGGGCTAAAATAATTGAGGTAATATTATGTTAATTCACATCTGTTTGATCATATTGTATCGTCAGATCACAATTTGTTTTTTGTCATCACATCGGCCAGCCCTATCTCCAGGTATTTTTGGGAATAAATAAACAACTACTTCTATTACGTACCTGAAAATTATTTTCTAATCCTAGGAACACCTCTCCTCGCCTCCATTTGTTGCCAGGCGAGCCCAACTGAGACCACACCTCACGCGTGACATTTCCAAATTTCAGCAGCACCTGTATGAGACGGCGCATTAGTTTCCACAGTGTCCTTTGTATTTATTTTCAGCCCTGCCAGTATTTTCCACCTCACTCTGTTACTCTCACCTGCAAAGACCCCACAGTGAACCCGCTCATGTGGTACCAGAAGCCCAGGCTGCAGTGGGGCCCAGTGGAGGAGATGACAGGTGTCAGGAGGTCGGTGGTGTGGCCATAGCCTCCATTTGAGCTGTCTGCGTACATGTACCAGCCCTGTGCAGTGCCCCTGTTACATAATAGACACAACATAGTATAGGTGGAGAGAAAGAACTACAAGCATGGAAAAAGTCTAGGGTAATTTATTGTATGGGGATTAGTTGATGTTTACTTGACTGATAAATGCTTTAAGACATAAGCTGCTATTTGTCACTGTCTCAATTGCAGAGAGGGACATGCTTTTTACATCAATATGCAAACCAGTACAGTCTAGAGGGAAAATGTTGTTGCTGTAGCCATATCTGGAAGCAAAAACGGAGAGAATTGCATTAAAACCGGTTTGTATCATCTTTATGGCGCCTCTATCGTCAACACAGAAAACAGCCCATCTGAGCCAAGGCCATAATTACATTTACTGGTCTCTAGTGTATCTACACACAATCACTTCAAGACCTATAGCTCCTCTCTGCCTTCTGCCTCGCTTTATTCAATTCCCATGAAAGGTGTGCCATCACTTGGCTTAAATAAGATGCAGCTTCCTCCCTCAATAACACTCAAGCCTTATCGAGTGAGAGGCAGCCAAGCCTTCTGCGTGAGTGTGGAGGAGTGGTATAGAAGCCGTGTTAGATAGTGGCTGCAATTTACTCTTGATTTTGGTCCAAAATCCAACAGGTAGTTTACTGAAATGCAAAGAGTTGCCACTTTTTACCAGCTATAAGTCTCAGGGATATATAGTGGCAAAATTAACCTGACTTTAGGCATTACAATTCTACTCCAATACCTAGTCCTATACTAGTCCTTTCCCCCTCCTACAAAGTACAAAAGATACAACTGTATACTGCTACTTTATTTCTTAGCACTTACAGTGTGTGGTCAAAGACTGGGCGATGATATTGCTCTCCATTATGGATGCTTTTTCCTTGGTCCACAGACCAGTGAAATGCATGTAGCGACACCAGAGAGAGGTCAGATGTCTGCCAGCCACAAGAGTCCTGACCTTCAAAGTCACATCGTTCTTGCACTACAAGAGGAAAAATATCACTTATGTACACATACACACTCGTCTGAACAAAGAAAAGCAATGTGCTGTATCAGTGACTCGTGAAATGTTTACCACAGTTGGTTTCATCTGAGCCATCAGTGCAGTCCTTCCTGAAGTCACACACTGTACTCAGAGGAACACACTCCCCATGACTCTCACAGACAAACTGCCCCTCAGGGCAAGTGTGGGGCTGCACTGTGGGAGCTGTTGTGGTCGTTGCTGGGGTGGTTGTGTTTGTTGAAGGCAGCTCTCCTGAAGAGAACCAACATTGAGAGAAAACTTATCATCAAGTAAACGGTACTTTCTCTGCCACACTTTATGCTTTTGTAAACATACCTTCATATGGAACACAATTTAGGAAGGAGAGATCATCGATGGCAATATCTCCATTGAAATCATCTCCAACTGTCCCCTCGATCAAAATCTACAAAGAGAAATATTTTTCATTTCCCAGACATCACAATACAGTGACTAGTGGACTGGTATTTCAAAGGAAGGGTGTGTCAAGATAATATTGTGCTAAATCAACTGTGTGTTCAAAATGTACAAATAATATTGCAGTAGGAATACAGCCAGAACAAATGCAAATTCCACAACATCTGTAAATATTTACTGTACTACTACTGAAGGAGCAGTACAGATTGTACTTTTTGGGGCTACATTAGCATGTTTTAAGTAAAAAAAAACAGAATAGTTAAGTTTAGTTGAGCATAGTTGACTGGATTTTGAATAAATTGAAAGCACCATCTCATTAGGTGTTTATGTTACCTGGAAAGGCTGAGCACTGTTGAGGTACAGCATCTTCCTGTGCCACAGATTTCCCTGGCTGCCATATTGGACCCAGAGCATGTGCCGGCGACCCGAGGTCGTGGTGCGCAGGTACACGGCCAGGCGAAACACGTGGGCTCCAAACATATGGAAGTGGAAGCGGAACACACAGGGCCTGGACCTCCCACCGGGGTCTGCTCGGTGCCGATGGGTGGGCTGTAGCACTGGGCCCAACAGCACAGCGGTGTCTTTGAACACCTGAGGGAAGGACGACTCGATGTACAGGTAGTGGCCGAAGCTGGTGCCCAGAGTGTGGTCCTTCAGTGGGCCCGTGTTGAAGGTGGGAGTGGGGCCTTTTGTGAGCAACCAGTCAAAGACATCTCCTCCACTCTGCTCTTGTCTCCAGGAGCAAAGGCCATGCTCAAAGTCACACTGAAGGTCTGGGGCTGTGGGGCATAATTATAAAGTTCATTTTATCTTCAATTCTAAAGCTAACATTACATATAAAACAATATCAAAAGTATATGTACACACTAAAGGGCAGTAGAAAAGAGAAGGAGAGAGTTCAGCTTCCTGACCCAGTCTCAGTATAACTATATATCAAAGGCTTTGCCAGAAGGAAGGTTTTTATGCCCAGATTTACAAAAAAACACAGGGCATGAATGAAAGTACATTGGGGGAAAAAATCAGTTTAAAACTAAACAAAAATGGGTTAGGGGTAGTAACTACTACCATATACAGTATATATATTTTTTATCTAGCAGAGAGTAATATGAAGACCAGTAGTTACTTACAGCACCCCTCCTCATCTGACCCATCTCCACAGTCATCCACAAGATCACAGAGTCGCATAAGCTCCACACAAGCCCTGGAGTGCACACAGTGGAAGTGTGTTTTTGAGGGACACACTTCCGCAGCTGGAGGCATGGAGCAGTTATTGAAGGTGAGATCGTCCAAGGCCGAGACCCCATCAAATATTCCAAGACTGAATTTAGCTAGATAGATGTTGAAGGGCCGCGTAATGCGCCCTAGCTGCACCGTCACATGGTTCCACCGCGGGCCCTGGTCGTACAGACTTCTCCAGATAATTGTGTTGTTTTTAACGTCCTTCAATTGCAGATACATATCAGCCGCTCCAACAGAGATACCAGAGTTGTAATGCCTATAGGATGAAGCATATAAAGTAAGGAAATGCTTTATATAGTTCATGGTTTAGGGCTTTAATTTACTTTAGCTACAAATCATCCTTCAACACTAAACAAAATGTTTTTTAGAGCTCACCAAAAGGACAAAGTGCACCCGGAAGCTGACTGCTGAAACCATGGCCCTCGGAGAACAGCTCGAGGATGAAGACTGCTGCTGTTTTTCAGTATAAACATGAAGTGTCCTGTGGAGAGAAGATGCACAAGTTTTTTTTATCTTTGCAAGTAAGAGCAGAACTCAATTTACATCATTGTTCCAGTAAGACAGGCAATTTACTTTGCTGACAGGTGTGATATGAAGGATAAGAAAAAGCATTTTCCAGCAGCTGGTCTGGTGGCTGCATGCAGAAACACCACACAACAAATCAGCAGATTGTGCATCTATTATCGGGCAATAATTACAAAACTTTGGTATTGTAAGAATTGTCTATTGTGTGTGTTTTTGAAGTGTTTTGAATGTGGCAATAACAGCATAGGCCCATCAGTGTGTCCATTGTTTGTTCCTTGCATTGTTACCAGTGAGATGAAGAAAGACACATAGAATCTGGTGTTTATGTGGGGTCTATGTGCTCCTTTTTAAAAATAATATTTGTGGTGTAACTCAAGTTGCATCAAAGTATGCAGCATCTAGGTCATCTATTACCTGTGGTGCTATTGGTGGTATGGTCCAGGGGTGGAGGGCGTCCATAGTAGTCCGGTGGAACCTGTGAAGAGGAGCCCTTGACCCAATCAAAGCCATCTCCCAAAGTCAGCTCATCCCAGCCACACGACCCCTCCTCGAAGTCACACCAAGAGGCTGAACCATAGAAATAACTCTGACTTAACAGTGTAATGAATTCGCTTTTCTTTAATAATACACATAGAGGTTTAAAGGAGGTGTTTTGTGTCATTCAAAGTTCTTACAACAGCTGGCCTCATCTTCTCCATGTAGACAGTCTGGAGAAAAGTCGCACACTTTGCTTTCCTCTATGCATTGGCCATTATCACAGGAAAATTGTGCAGGGAGGCAGTTAGCAAGCAGGGACAATCTGTTTTCTGGAAAAGCAGAGCACAATCCACATGTTTCAAAGCTCATTAAATAAAATCATATTGCTCACATAACATTATATTTTTATGGATGCCCAACTCTTACCAAACCTGATGGCGCCGTTTTGCTATAGAGAGTACTAGCCTGTGGTTTGATGATGCCTACTCTACAAGAAAGTTATGTTCACTTCACATATGCTCTCCTGGGAGCAGCAGACAGATGGAGGTAAAGGTGACATTTGCCAAATATGGATCACTGCTTCCCTCTGCTTAGACATGCTAAAGTAGGCACGGTAAAAAAAAAAATACACAGTGGACACTGTGAGTCGGATGTTGAAATAAGCATTGCATGGAAAGGTACATTACATTTTTGATGATTGATATTAAAGTGCTGGTCCCAAACTACTTGCATGGTAAGTTTGGGGGTTGTAGCCTGAAAAGTTGGAGAACCACTGATCTATACTATATTCAAATATTAAAAACAAGAGCAAACGTGTCAAAAACTATTTTAGAAACCCTGACTAATCCATAATATAAGACCTTTAAGACAGTGCTGCATTTGTATTTAAGTCACAAAAGAATAATTCATCTTTGGGCCAGAGAAAAGTCGCATTACCCTTTATGCTGCAACAAACGAAATTACCTGAAAAGCTGAAGGCCACAGGTTGCTGTTTGGACTAGCAATTGATAAGAAGGTTTCTGCTATTTATCGAATGGGGGAAAAGGACAACCGTTACCTGTAGTGGCCATTAAAATGCGTGAGATTGAACTTGCTACTTTCAAATGTCAAAATCTTGCAAATGTACCCAGGTACTTGTAGTTGAAAGAAAAACAAAACAAACCATGTTTGTCTGTTTATGTGCAGTGGCACAGTAGGCTGTTTGAAAATGTTAGGGCCTAACTCACCCCATTTGTGTAGCGAGAGGGCATTAATGATGGCATTACTGTGGGCAGTCTGACAGCCAGGACTGAAGGAGATGTCATCTACAGCCAGAACTTCAGAGTCATCCTCGAGATTCCCTCGAATGACCACCTATAAAACAATCAAATGAATAGTATTTATGAGGGTGTAACACATTTTTCCACACATGATCTGCAATTAATGTAATCTTTTGATGACCATTAATTGAAAAATAAAAGATGATCAGCTATACGTAAAACATGTACAATAGAGTGCCCAAGATTGATAAAACTATACATTTAAAAAGGTTGAATATATGAAAGTTGCATATTAATTAGAGCAATAGAAGCTGATATATTTTTATCTTGAGCTCGGAGCTGTCATGAAACTCCTGCTGACAGATGGCAGAAAGTGCGATGAGGGGTAAAGGACACTGATACTTCGTGACGATATAAAAAGGACATTCCATGAGTCTTGACTGTAATGGATTACAGATGGACACTTAACATGGTCAGTGCTTTCTTGCTGCACAAAATGATTACTTCAGGCACTCTTATCCTGCCACGTAGAGTTTTAGGTTTACAGATATGGCCAAATCATTCTCGATAAAACACCTAACTTCACTATACCTCAGTGGACCAGCAATTTTGCTTATACATATATTATATACATTTGTTAATGTGTAACTACATGTGCAAGAACACTGAGCTGGAATTCAGCACTGGCACATGAGGAGGCTACAATATGATCAAACAGAATACTGCTTTCAGTATCATGCATCAGACAAGTTGCCAAATCTAACAATTCAAAACAACAGTTCTTTTCAATTGATTGTTACGTAAGTACGTAGTAACTTGTCAATTACCTTTCTTTGCATGTTATATCATAGTGAATGTACCTGGAAATTGTGATTGGTGAAAAACTGCACCACAGCCTTTTGCCAGGCTCCTGTGTGGGGCTGTGGTGCGTTGTCTGCCCACACCAGTCTATTTTCACCCAGTGGAACAGTCTGGAGCAGGACCTGGAGATTACCGAGCTCTGCCTTCACATAATAATACAATCTCATCTGTCGGAGGGAAATACGGGGTGATTGCACCAGTGTCATGAAAAAAACTGATGGATGCTATGGGCTTTAAATCAAAGGCTTTTCATTACCTGGCATGACTGACTGGGCAGAAAGACTGGACTCTTTAGATCAGCAGTGCGTTTGCTTCCTCTCTCAGGTAGAAGGGACAAGAAGTGTGCTATGAGTGGCAAAGAAAGAAAAAGGTGTCAGGCTACAATATGCTAATAGTAATAACACACTTACAATAACAGGTTGATAATAGACAAAAACAAAAGTGTATTAGTAATAATCACAGAATACCTGATCGCTTTGTGTGGTCATGTTTAAGGCCAGGTACAGTAGTTGTTCTGGTCCAATCAGAAGAGGGTTCTGATGAGGGGATGAAGTCACAAAAGTCCTCTTCAAAGTCACAATGCTTGTATTTGGAACCTTAAGAAAATGCACATTTAAACAGTAAATATTTATGTCTCTAGGTTTTTCTCTCTCAAGGCCTTTTTTATTTATGGAACACCGTGAAAACTGCAACGGGACACAAAAGGCTACGTTTACAACTCTTTCACATTAGCATACAGTATTTTGGTCACAGATTACGTTTACAATTTAGGGCATAAACAAAGCAAAATAAATTT
>OMNZ01018624.1:9309-26785 GCA_900303255.1 Lesueurigobius sanzi | reverse complement strand
GTCTTAAATTTGACTGCATGAGTTTGTAATTTTAAGTCTGCTGGTAATTCATTCCAGAGCCGGGCCCCGACAGCAGAGAAGGCAGACTGACCAAAGCTTGACCTAAACATGGGAACAACACAGCTACCACTGGATGCACCTCTTGTTATAGCCCTATTAGTACAATGTATGTGTGCAGCTAATTCTGAGTGTGGTGGTGTGTCAGAGTACAAACACTTAAAAAATAATTTAAGGATGTTAAAATTGTTTTGTTTTTTTTAATTCTCAAAAGCAAATAAGTTATACTTGTGTATAATTTCACAGTGATGCCAGTGTCTAGGTTTTTTGTCAAAGACCTTAAGAGTCATTTTGTACAAAATATATAAAGGTTTTAGTGTGGCTGAAGAGGCCTGAGGCCATGTGGTGGCACAATATGAAAGATGCGAAAAGATCATGGCATTCATGTATAATTTAGCAGTAGCATGAGTGATGTCTCCACGAATTAAACAAAAGCAATTTAAATTAGTTTAGATTTTTTTCCCCCAGATACTAAATTCAAGATGTTGATCAAGAATAATACAGATACTTGACATTAGTAACTTGACACATGTTTTCACCCTGGATAGACACCTGGAAGTCGCAGCTTATCAGATTGCGCTTACAAAAGCAGATGAATGAATATTTTTAAATAAATAATAATAGTAAATAAATAATAGTAGTAAATAGTTCATGATAGGTAAAAAATATTGTTCACAAACAGAGCAGTGCTTCTCTGCCGTTGTAGCAGAAATGTGACTTCAATAAACTGAGCTACATGTCTGAATTCATCAGGTGTTGCCTACCATTCACCACAACATCTGCTGAAAATTGCGGAAGAAAAAACAATAATTAGTATGCATACGGAATTACAGAGAAACTATTACCTCCTCAGCTGCCCTCCACCTCTAGGCTCTATATAATGTTGTGATGGCAGGTGAAACCAACGCCTCTGGTCGGGCGGTCAAGAGTTACTAAGGGGTAAAATGCAGACAGTGGCGCATACAAAAACTACATAACTTTCTTTTTCATGATATCTATTTATTGAGTGTGTGACAGAACCCAGTTGCACACATCTGGCTCGGCAGCAGCAGATGTGGCCCGGAGCAGCACAGGCCCACACCAGCCCTCGGTGGGGACCCTCAGTGCTCTCAGCTCTGATGTCATTAAAGCAAATGGAGAAGGAGGAGACTGTGGCAGACGAATGGTCGCGGGAGGCAGCAGCAATACGAGAAGCACGTTGCACACATGCGTCAAAGAAATGTCGTCACTGCATTATGAGAAAACAATGATTTTTAAACACGTCAGTTCCTTTGGCTGATGTTAGTGAGAGTCATTCGAGTCAAATGATTTCATTTATTTGGGGGGTTTCAAAAAGTTGTAAATTTACTATGAAATTCTCGATTAGGCATCTCAATCTAGACCAGTGATTCTCAAACTTTTTCAGACCAAGGACCACTTTCTGCTCTAAAAATGTTTTGAGGACCACCTAACCTGCTACGTCGCCCTAACACAGGCCAAAGAAAAATGGATGGAGCTGCGTCTCAAGACGAAATGCTGAACCAACAAAACATATTTCTATATCTTTGTAGGGCAAAATTGGCTATATTTATTGAAATTAAGTGTGACATTCTAAAGATCTATGAATTACATCAAGTGAAAATTTGAGGAGCATATAGGCACTAACTGCTATTTTATTTAGACATTTTCTTGCGGACCACCAGGCAGGGCTGGCGGACCACCAGTGGTCCCTGGACCACAGTTTGAGAAGCACTGATCTAGACAGTTCCTTCAGGACCTTCTTTATTGTTTAGTTTCTTTTGAACCTCACTATATTTTTAAGAGAAAGGCTTATTGTCATGATATTAGTATGACCCAATCCCTTATTAAAACATGACATAGCCCTTGTTCCTTTCACTTCCAGAGACTGAAATGAAAGGATTTGCTAATCCAGTCAGGAAATAAGGAAATAACTCTCGTTTCCTCACGAAACGAGAGCCAAAGGACCTCTGCAGGATGTTCATCTGTCATGCTGTTCTTTCACGATTGCCAGTGCAGTGAACTGGTGGCGCAGTGATTTGTATTTGTTTTAATAATGTGGCTGCCAAAATTGACGCAGTAACAATACAGCACTTTCGTGAGCTTTGAACCTGTTGCCACATCCACATTTGGGACATTTTTACAGTTACTAATGTAAACGGATTTGTTTTTCATACTGGTTTTGTCTGAAAAGAGATCATTTACTCTCGATATAGAGTGGAGTGATTTTCATTTGAGAATCCAGCTGAATTCAGACAAAACTGAAATCATCATCTTTAGCGCACAGAAACAACAAGAAAGTGTTATCAGCCACCTCTCTCTATACAATGTAAAAATCAGGTTTGAAATTGAGGGGTAAAAATGGACTATGAACTGTCACATTAAATCAGCAGGTTTTTACCATCTTTAAAACATTGCCAAAGATCCAAGGTTTTGTGCTAAACCAGATTAATGACTGTTCGTCTCCAGCTGGTTACTAGGACTACTGTAATGGCTGCTCACTGGCTTCTAAATGAGCTGTAAAACAGTTGCAGTACATCCAGAACGCTGCTGCTCGAGTCCTGTCTAGAACCAGGAATTATAACCATATTAGTCCAGTGCTCAGGTCTCTGCACTGCTTCCTGTCACTCAGAAAACAGACTTTACTCCATGGTCTTGTAACAAAGTATTTCTCTGACATGTTGGACCCACGTCAGGCTCAGAGGACATCAGGGAGAGGTCTCCTGCTGGTTCCCAGAGTCAGGACTAAACATGGTGAGACTGTTTCAGTTTTCCTAAAATCTGGAACAGTCTTGCAGAAGATGTGAGAAAGGGCTCTGCTCTGACATTGTTCAAATCCAGGCTGAAACCAGCTCTATTTGGCCGGGCAGACAAAAACACAAAAACAAATATTTTTTTTTGCACACAAAGCTTACTGAAATGTAATACAAATGCTGATTGGATTTCTGTTTTACATGTGTTTTTTGTCTGAGTAATCTTTTTAATATTGGTAAATGTTATACTTTAACCTCTTAAGCCCTAGGGTCCCCATTTTTGGGGACTTGCCACTTTTACAGACAATCCTTGTTTATTTTAATCTATTTTTTAAAAAGTGTATTTTTTTTTCTTGGAAAAACTGTATTTTATGACTAAATATATAAATAGGATCCAAAATTCAATTACAAATTATAAATTTGAATTTTTTTGGCCAAAAAGTGCCAAATTGTGCCCTATTTATTACTATGGGATTCTGCCTAGACTATTTTAAATCGAAACCTCAATAACTTTTCAATTATTTATTGTTACAGAGATAAACAGTTGGTAAAATGTCAATAATTAGCTGTAGTTACTATTTTTGATGTTTATTTGCTTCTTTACAATGTAAACAAGCTGCTGACCTGCATAATGTGTGTTTTTTTTAGGCAGAATTCAAATTTTCTGTCTTTCAACTTCAATTACTCAGGCCCACTATGATTTTCTTGAAAATGTTCACATCTACAGTCTCCCCACAGACATTCATATCATTTGAGAGCAATATGAACATTTTAGACATTTTACAAGCTGTTAAAGTCTTCCAGAGGATGTGTATACCAAATTCGGAAAAAACTGCAGGGCTTAAAATGTAGTAATGTGTTATAAATGACTTTTGTTGAGTTTTGTTTTAAAGCAGTTTGAACCACTGTGTGCATGCACGGTGCTGTACAAATAAATCCGCCTTGCATTGCCTTTTTAATCTTCTTCTTGTTCAAACTCAAAACTATGCAAGCTATTCTATATATTTCTATTTTATTTTAGTCCCATGTCTTCCCAAAACGTGTATTGTTTGATTGCGACTGGGAGCCGGCGTGCGCCCGTCCGCAGACTGGATAGTGTCACGGCCCAAAATGTCATCTGTTCCATCCAACACACACTTACGGTTCCTGTGTGTGTGTGTGTGTGTGTGTGTGTGTGTGTGTGTGTGTGTGTGTGTGTGTGTGTGTGTGTGTGCCTTACTAATGTCTCCATCATCACCATCTGACGCACAGTGCCTCCTACCTGCCCCCCACCCCTCCCCGCACTGGCCCCTCCCCGCTCCACAGAGGGGGGATGTATAAGAAGAGCCGCGCAGAGTTTTGGAAACAATGTGGACGAGAGACACCCCCCTGAAAACAGCACACCTGCGCCTCTGACCAGCACCTGCAGCAGCTCTGAAGTAAGTCCAGGCTTTTTCACATCCACTTACACAAAGGGTTGGCTTTGTGTATTTGTAACATGCATGCAATGATAGTTTAGAAGGAAGAAAAAGAAAGAGGATATAAATATTGAGGTCAAGAAAGCAGTTTTTACAGAAAGTCAAAAATATGCCCTTTTTTACTCTTTACTCACGTTTTAAACTAACACAATATCATTGCACGTGCAGCAGTTACATTAAATGAAAGTCTTAAAGATTTTATTTCCAGCACCATATTTCCAGCTCTCATTTGTACGTAGTATTGTAAAATCTTTGCACAAAAACCTAAAGCCTCCTTTAAACTAAAATATTCAATTCCATTTTCCTGCAAGATACAATCACAAAAGCCACTTCCTTCTTCCTGTGGTAGGTGTGACAGCAGAGTCATTACTTCCCCCCTGCAGGCGTAGTGTCATATCCAGCATTATAGATATTGATTTTTATTAAATGCTGCTTTTTTTTACATTGACTGGTGGCATTTAGGGACAGTTTGATAAATAGACTGTATTTCAAAGTCCAACAGAATATTTTTTTCCTGAATTGAGAAATGTCTCCTATCTTAAACTATATCACATTTTAATATTATTGGATATGTATTGTATTATTAACGAATGATTGATGTATTACAAATTTATATTTTATCAGTAATCCTTGTATTCATTGTTGCTTCATTATTTCTCCAGGATTTCCGTTTCCACCATTGACTACCCTCCACCGCTGCACCGTTGGCCACAATCCGCTCCTTCTGTTCTGTTCTGAAACAAAGTGTATTAAAGACTTGTATTTCTCATTTCCTCAGATGGCCATTATGTTGAAGCCCTGGACAGTACTGGTGGCTGTGTTCCTGTGTGTACTCATGTGTCTGAGTACTTTGTCCGACGCCTACCCCCCCAAACCGGAGAACCCCGGAGAGGACGCACCCCCGGAGGAGCTGGCCAAGTATTACACCGCCTTGAGACACTACATCAACCTCATCACCAGGCAGAGGTACAGTCCCCAAACACCGCGATGATGCATAAAGAGTTTACAGGTGGACTTTTGTACAATATTAAACAATACAGTAATACAGTAAATAAACTTGACTTACAATCTTGCCTGCAAAATCAATTCTGAAATACAGCTCCCATGTTCAATAATCTGAGAGCACCAAAGCAAGAAAGACGTGGAGCTATACCTTTCCGATACCTTCTCTTTTACCAAACAATTAACCCCTTAAACCCCAGCATGCCAAATTTGGGATACAAAAGAATAATGAAAAATTATGAAAAAAAAATTACAAAAAGTGTGAAAAATTGAAAGAAAAAAAACAATAAAAATAAAAAAAAATAAAAAAATTGAGAAAAATTATGAAAAATCATGAAAAAAAGAAAAAAAAAGTGAGGAAAATTCACAAAAAATGACGAAAGAATACAAAAGAATAATGAAAAATTATGAAAAAAATATTACAAAAAGTATGAGAAAATTGAAAGAAAAAAAAGTGAGGAAAATTATCAAAAAAATTACGAAAAATACAAAAGAATGATGAAAAATGACAAAAAAAGATGACAAAAATTATGAAAAACAAAAAAAAATCATGATCAAAATTGCTGATTTTATGTTTCTTTAGAGCGGACCTGAGTTTTTATGTTTTCAAATCACAATTGAATCGTCAAATTTTTGGTATTTGATGGTGCTTTTGTCAACTATTTTGGGCCCACTGCGCCTTGTGTGTCCAATTTGGGTCCTGTGGGGTATAAGAGGTTAATGTTCTGGAGTCATTGAAGCTACTGCCATTGACTATGTCTGTAAATGTAAAAAAAGACTAATTAACCTCTTAAGCCCGAGGCCTTTTTCTCCAAAAATCATTTCTTTACATCATAGTTGTACATGGCTAATCTCGGTGTCCAAACATTTGGTAGAGCTTAGGGATGACGGTGGAAGTGAAATAATAATAAATGATGTTGTTTGACCATAAAATGAGTTTGCAATCGGTTGTTCTCATTCCTGCCTGAAAAAAACACACATCTAAAAAGGCCTTTTTCCTCCCTGTGGTGTAGCAAATAACATTAGAAATGGATAATCCCACATCAGCTGTCACGAATTTGCAACTTTGGAATATTTTGCTGCGTAAAACACGTAGGTCAGTAGCTGTGTCTGAAAGCGCAGAGCCATTATTGGGGGCTATAGGGTTAATACATTTAGCATTAGCAAAAAGCAACAGTAACGCTTGCTCACTTTTAAAGACAAGACCTAAAACTCCATAATTACCCTGTTGTGAGAAATTTCTCCAATACATTTAACAGCAACATTAAGACATGTCCAGCCGACAGAGGTCAGTCTCTTTAATGAGGATACTGTCCAATGGATATCTGCAAGGGGCTGCTTCGGTGAAATGGACCAAGCCAAAAATATCATCAAAAAGATCGTCTTAAACATCTTAAATAACATTAGCATTTCCCCATTCAGTGCTCATGAAGGAGAGGAGTTTCTGAAGTCAAACTAAAAACAAAGGGATAGTGATATTCACAAGAACAGTATCTTTGGTCAACTGAGTCAGAATATATTGCAAACTAAAATGTAGAATACAACAAATAAATAAAGGAAGAGCTTTATTTTCAGCACCACGGACAGCACCACACATCTGTTCCTATCAATATTTAGTCACAAAAAAGGGGAGAAAGACATATTATTTGTATATCTCTTTGACAGACCTAGGTCACAGACCTATAGGTCATTGTGGGATCATTAAAGTCTTATCTCTCTTCAACAAGGGACCATATCTCATTCACCACACACTCGATGGTGACAAGCTAAATAACCACAGCTGCCCTGGGGATCGACAGAAGTGTGGCTGCCAATCTGCCCGTTACTACCCACTCACTCATACACCACAGTCACATAGGCAAAGTAGGTGATGTGTCTTGCCCAAGGACACATCTGCAGCACACACTCTTTGAAGCTGGGTTCACTGTGTCTATTCTGACGTCACAACAAATTAAAAAAAATATAGGGCTTTTCTACCTAGAGAAGTTACTACTATTGTATGTTTGCCTAATTTTTGTAGTATAGCATTTGGCTGTTCTCTAGCTCAGGGACTGCTTCTGGGACTCACATGATGACCGCAGATGCAGATTGGATTATGCACACTTCCAAAGCTCCAGGCCTCCACAACAGAGCAATAAGATGGGCCAAAACAGTCCCAAATGCAGTTAGTGTAGCCTGTTGCTCTCACCATTGAAGGCCCAACACACAGACAGCACACAGCATATTCTTCATCTCAGCGAGGCCCTGCGATCACTTCTTATTCATGAAAGTCAAATGGGGCATTGATATTTCACAGCAGAGCTGCAGTTTGCTTTAAGCCGTTTGAATAGAGAACTTTTAACAGAGGTTTAGAGATGATGGATTACATGTGATGAGGCAGATAAATTATGCCAAAAAAATCTCTACCGTTCCTGAACCCCTAAACCTGCCATGGTTCAGGAAGTACATTTTTATTCATTTTTCCCATAAACATTTAGAAAAAATATGAAGAATCCTGGAACTTTATAAGTCATTGATTAGGCAGAAAAATGTGAAGATAATAAAACGACACCATGTCAGAGGGCGATGACAGAGGTAACACAGTCTTCATGTGCTACTGTGATCTACTGTCATCACCAGTGAGAACATTTTAGCTGGAGATGTGCAGCTGAGATCGGACGCATGTGATTGCTATCCCACAGGCACGACTAACCGACCATAATATTGGATGAGGATGTTGGGGGGACAGGTGGCTGATGGGAAAACAGTTAAGGTGCAGAGTCCGCTGTCGGGATCGTCCTGATCCCTCCACATACACATGTGTGACCAGCTCAAGTGGTTGTGTGATTTTGCATTTGCAGCTCTCATGGCTTCTTTATTAGGACAATAACAGTCTTTGAGACACAGAACTTGTCCAGTGTGTTTCAGCTCAGCGTGAATGAAATAATGCATTCAAATCACGGAAAATGAGCAGGTTTTGGTATTGCCACTTTATTGTTGCCGCAAATGGAGACAATGTCTAAATTTTCCATTTAACAAATATATGTCTGAGAATTTCTTGCTAATATAGACTCTGATCATTGGCACTGTTCTGATTTATATTTACCTTGTTGAGCTTTGCAGTAGTTTGATCTTCATTCACTTAGATTCTTCTGTAGCAATGACTGGCCCTTTACAGGCAGATTCTGCATAATGGTCTCTCCAACCAAAATGAGTATGATGTGTTTGTGCAAACTTTCAGTCAGGTTTTATTTCTAGAAAAAGGTTTCAGTCGACATCAACTGTACCAGGTTGTTTTGTACCGAGGTTGTTTCAAAGTGTAACAAAGCCTTTTTGGTGAGTGGTAAAACAAACTACCCAGAACAGTGGACATCTAGACAATCTCTTTCTCCAATCTTCCATCAACATGAACTTTGAATAAACCTGTGTGTCTGTGTGTCTCAGATATGGGAAGCGCTCTGCGCAGGAAGATGTTGTAGCCGAGCTGCTGTTTGGGAGTGACAGCAGAGATCAAAGGTCACGGTGAGTTACCAGCACTCGTCACGTGACCCACTATAACCCTTCAGCTCTGACGTCTTTGTGTCTTTGTAGATTTGACGACTCCTTCATGTGGTGACTTCATCAGGCATTTAATCCGGCCGTTTCCACAATGCACCAGTAGGGGGTGCAGCGTGCCTCTCATCAGACTGTCGAAGATCACATGATCATTCAACCATCACTATCCGCAACAGTCTCACTTCATACAACTACAGTGTCCTGTACATAGTTTGTTATCGATGAAAGGACGTGTGATACCACAGCTAACCAGAAGGGGGAGCGCTCTCTCTGTGTATGAGTGTGAGCTGTAACAATGTTGATCGTCTCACTCGCTGCTGTAAAGATCTACATCACAATAAATTTGTTAAATGGTTTTCTGGGTCTATTCATCCACATTCCACAAAAGGTTTGCTATATTTGCAGATTTCAAACTCATGTCACATAAACTGCAGCAGGCCTAAATGCTAATGAGTCACTCCAATTATTAAGATAGTTCTTTATTGATCTCACAATGGAGAAATGTACTTGTAGCTTAGGACAGGATCACACAGGGGGGTGCAAAAAGTCAGGAAATGTGCCATCAAGAAGAGAAAAAGGGTTTGCAAACACTAATAATACTGGAATAGGATAAAAAACTAAATAAAAAAAAAGCTAATATGACAAAATAAAAGTGTCTCTTAGCATCTATCAATAAAAAACTGTATAAACTGTATTTACATATTTACTTATGCACACTGGAGTCAAAATAATTGACTCATAATAAGTGACATTACATTATAATCTTGAAGCCTTGTTTGCACATAAGACTAGAGTTGTACAGTCTGACAGCGGTGGGTATGAAGGACCTGCAGTAGCTCCTTCTTGCTCTGAGGGTGTCTCAGTCTGTCGCTGAAGGAGCTGCTCAGCTCCTCTACAGTCCTGTGCAGTGGGTGAGAGGTGTTGCCATGATGGATGTAATACATTATTACTGTGTTATAGCCTAATGAATTTGGGGAAATTTAGGCCTTCGGCAAATCATTCATAATGCAATAGTCACTGAGTAGTTTGGACAATATTTTTTTGGTGCAGATTGCAAAACTACAACAATTCGTTTATTCCATTGCTCTTCATTTTATTAAATTGTTACAAAATGTCCAATCACTCAAAAATCTAAAATAAAATGATTAATTTATATAGACTTAATTTAGACGTTAATTTACATAAATACATAAATAATACCGTCATTTGGGGTCTCAGTCTGGAACGTTTGGAAACCCCTGATCTTGAACACATCGTGAGAAAAGAAAGCAGTTCGAAGTCTTAACAAATCTGGCTGCTGTATCATTTTCAAACTAAACTATAGACCTTATATCGCTGATAGATGTTGTATAATGGATTTGTAAATATCATTTATTCCTCCCGTGTCTCACATTGGGCGCGGTGTGAGCTGGTCATAGTGATTTAAATATTAACATTTTAAACCAAAGTAGAAATCAGTGTGGTTTACTTTGAAATGCTCCCGGAAGTAAAGCGTGAATGGATGCTGCTTGCCGACTGGAGAAAGCAGACGACAACAAGAGGCGCACGAGACATCACTCATAGCGGGAAGCTTGTCTTTTTGAAGAGAAAGGTAGGCAAAGATGCTTCTGATGTTTGAGATAAACAAATTATGTAACGGCAAACACGACATTTAGTTCAGATTCAAGCTATTAAACTGAAGGCTTGAGATGTTATTTCCCTTCATGGATGCTCCTAAGTAGAACGCTCCATCGGACAGACTGACAAAGGTGCGTCTGTGAACGTGCGCATTATTGTAGCGCGCGGTCCAAAAGTCAGCATGTGTTATTTATTTTTTTCCATTATTGTATTGGCTACTGACACCATGTTTTGTTTTTAGGTTAATACTCCGGAGACAATTCTCATTAGCCTATCCCTCTTGTAGCCTAAGTTAAACCTATGTTACCATTTTCACTGATAGGCTACTCGGCTCATACGTGACGTAAAATAAAACAGAAACGTGACCACGCACGGGACACCACCCCTTTCGTTCTCTACGTATCTTATATCAGCAGCAATACGCGTAACAGCCAGGAATGTGACAGATCTATAATTGCACTACCATTGTTATGAATATTTTAAATGATTTTGCGCATTTGGGTCAACAAGACGCTAAAGCGGGCGGAAGCGTTATGACGATCTTTGCTTAGATTCCCCACGTGCCCAATGGAGCACCGAGATTGCCCGTGCACCTGGGACCATTTGTGTTGTGCTTCTTTACATATTGGCGCAGAGGAGCAGATGGGAGATGGAGGCGCACGAGGGGAGGGAGGAGGGGCACGTGGGGTGGGATAATTGAGAACATAGGGAAGGGGGTGGCTCGGAGACCTAACTGTGCAAGTAGAAGAAAGGGGCAGACAATGGCCTATAGGTTTGGTTGTTTTGTAGCTACTCATAGACATGGCCTCTGTTAACCAAAAGGGCTATCGGTAAAAGTTCCTTATCACCTTCTCTGTGTAATACTCCAGGAGAAGCACTGGTTTCCATGGCAGCCACAAGCACTAGCATCCGCAATGGCCATAAAACAGTTTTTGCAGGATAACATAATATGACATAATATATATGTTATCCTGCTATATTATATTATATTATATTATAGCACCTCCCCGATGTGCATCATCATTAGCTCCATCTTACCGCCAATATCACAGACACCCCATGCTGGTTGTCATGGTGATGTATAGATTAGTCACGCCTCCGTGCCCCTCCCCTCTTCTATTTTCCTCTTTGGTAAATTACTTTCATATTCCTGCCAAGTTTGTTGATGAAAAACAGCAGCCACTAAGCGCAGACACTTCATCATTTATTCATGAGCCTCGTAGTCGTACAGCGCACAAGGAAAAGTGTCATGAATAAGACCTGCATTTGTATGATTCATGTCCTGGATAAAAAGAAGCACAGACACATGCTGTTAATGTGACAATGGAAATATTCTGACACGGACTTAAACACCAGAATGACTTAATTAGAAACAATGCGCAGGTTATAATGTTGTTGAAAACTTGTTCCGTTTTGTAGTATAGAACACAAAATAATAAACATTATAAAACATGTGTACACTGTATACGTAAATAGTTGTAAATAGTTATAGAGCATCGCAGTCCCGTCTGTACACGCACGCGCCTCAGTGCCGGAAGTAATAAATAATAATAATAATAATAAAAAATAAAAAGTAAAAAAAATGAATATCAAATGTTTAAAAGAACGATAGCAGCTAATGAGCTACGTGGAGACTTATGGGCATAAAACACACAATAATAAATAAAAATTGTATCCAAAACTTTAAAAACCAAAAATATTTCGCCCTGTTTTCAAGTATTGGGTATTTTCTTGCTTGTAAAATATCCGTGCTATGGCTAGCAGTTAGCACGTAGTTGATTAGCCTCCGTCGTGTTTTTAAACTCGAACAATTAGAATTTTTCGAAAAGTCCATTTCTAAATGGGATTAATACTTCCGGCACCGAGGCGCGTGCGTGTACAGACGAGCTTGTGGGCGGGACTACGACGCTCTATTGTCACTAGAGCAAGAACTCTATCCAAGGGAGAAGTGGACATTTATTGTACTGCAATTTGTAATACTTTCTCTGAGTTCTTTTTATACTTTGGTCAAGTCTTAGTCTTGTAGTCTTGTTATTTGTTTGTAGGGCTGGGCGATTTGGCCTAAAAAAAAATTTCCCGATTTTTTTTATTTATTTTTTTCGATTCGATTTTCGATTCAATATTGCACTTTTGACCTGGGGGAGTCTAAGAGTCCAGTTCTTGTTTTTTTTTTAATGTGATTTTCTGCATTCAGGTGCAGTTTAGCTGCCATTTTTTCCATTTTTGCTTTTAGAATTTATTTATTTATTTGGGGGGGGGGGGCTTCAAATTACAATATTATATGAAATTCAATGATATCTGATCTGAGACAGGTGGGCGGCCGGGCAGGCCTACTACAGAAATCTGACAGGATCAGGCAGAGCAAAGGCGGTATGGCCATAAGACAATGTCAATGCCCTCTGCGGACAGGTGTGGAAGGTGGCTGCCCCCTTGTGGCTGGATTGAGCATTTTAATTATTTATTTAAAATGTCATAACTCCTGACAGGAATGGACTACAGACTTACTTTTTTTTTGCTGCTGTTAAATAAAACTCGTATTTGCAAAATAAAATAAAAAACGATTTTAGCTACAAAATCGATAAATCTATTAATTTGCTTTTTTGCCCAGCCCTAGATTAATATGTACTATTATTATTGGTAAGGAAGCAGTTATATTTGTGCTGTTGACTGTTGTTTTGGGATAGCAGCATTATGGTTAATGTGCTTGACTCAACAGAAGTCTGAGAAAGTGCTGTGTTTTTATATTTTATACTGTAAAACGGCTTAATTTGTTTATTGCAGTTGAAATTAATACTTTATTTGGGTCATGTATGTTGAAAGTGTTTTTGAAGCTTCACACTGCTGGTCAGAACCAAAACGTAGCATGACGACTGAACAAACTACTAGAAACACCAAACCATACGCTGTAAACTACATTTGTTTTGTCTTATAGCTGTGTCATAGAACCATTCTGCTCAACTGGTAGGGCTTCATAACAATTTAATATGTTAAATATTATTTTACTATAAATTATTTTTGAATAAGAAGTGGACATTATGCATATACATCTTAAAAACAGGCTTAAAATCTTTCATTAGGATCTCTGTGCATTTATATTTAACATTTTATACATTCAAATAATGCCTCTGAGGATTACACAATGTTCAGAAATAGTGCCAGGGCTGATGAGGATTTGGCCTGGCTCGCCCCCTACAGCCAAGAGTGGGAATCACATGGTACAAATAAACTAGCTTTGATTTCAACAAGTGGCTAGTAGCAAGACCGAGTTACTATGTCCATGCTACATACAGAACGGTGCTATCCAATATTGGATTAGAAGCGCTGCAGAAGTCGGACCAACGCAAACAGGATTAATTCAAAACTGCATAAATGAAATGAAAAACTGCTCCAGGCATGACTTCTTGAAAACGGCTTGTTGGAGCCGATACGTGTGGAAGAAACCAGCAACATGTTTTAAAAGATTTTAATATGTATTAGCCCAGTACAATAAAGGCTTTTTAGAAAATGTAAATACAGTGTTGTAATGTGGGAGGAGTGTTTTGGTTCTTCGTTTTTCTCTTACTGATCCAGTAATGTTTTTGACGAGGAACAACTTTATAACATGGTATAAGCTCAAAATATAGATATAGCATAATATGTCTTCTTTAAAGCAGAAAATATGGCCAAAACAAGTCAATAACTGTCATTTTAACAGTCTGTGTTTTTATCCTTTTTTATAAGGATGAATATTGAAAGAAATGCTCCCTAGGAAAAGGTCACAACCCACCAAATGACAGAAATGACCCACTTTTGGGTCCTGACCCAGCAGTTGAGAATAGGAGAAGTACAATGATCTTCACTTGTGACATTAACTTTACGTGTTGTGCCGTGTCTCTTTGCCTGGCAGATTAACTGAAGGTGGACCATGCCTGTGGCCTCCACGAGGACAGAGCCTGGTGAGAGCTCTCTCTTCACTTCATCAGCTCCTATTACATCACCCCACCCACACAATCACTGTGACTCACGCACAATACACTGCTCAACTGTCTAATTCACTGGATCAATTCTTTGGTTTCTGTCTGTTTAGTTCACTATTGTCTGCGTTATAGCTCCCCAGGTGTTAGACGCCATGAGTGACAGCACAGCCAGCTCCACTACAGCCAATGACCTGGACCTCATCTACCTCAAAGGCATCATGGAGAGCCCTCTGGTGAGCTGCAGTTTAGTTTATATAACTTTCTTTTATCAGTCACATATGGACTATTGACATAACTACAAAACAAATCAGGTGCAAATGTTTAGCTTTGCATTTCGTTTAGAGGCGAAGTTGCAGAACTAACTACGTCTTCTTGCTGGAGGATATTGACTTTGTGGGTCATTGGTCAAAACAGGTGCTAAATAGCGAGTGCAGTCTCGAAAAAACAGTGTATAGCTTATTGTGGCTGTGTTGCACCTAATGTATCATGCATTACAATATCAGGGCTCCAAATTTGATAAGTAAATGAGAGAATGCTGCATGAGCAAAAAAAACACAAACGATTGGGCTACTGCTGCACTTTTGCATGTGCTACTCGTTTTGCACATGGGCAAACGTGGTAAATGACTGCATTAGTGTGTTTAGGCACGAGTTGATATGCAGGACTATAGTGATCTATAGTTGGGGATTTCTACAATACAGATACACAATGAAATAGTATTTATTGAACTATATGCATATTTTTGCATTCTGAAAGGAGAACAAAAAGGTATTCATTGTTATTGATTCGTCAATGCGGACATTATTTTACATACAGTATTTAAAAATGGACTAATGTATTTTCAGAACGGAGGCTGCAATGAAACATCACACACATTTGTGCATTAAGAGTAGTTTGTTTGTTTTTTAGTTATTATTTTGTATCTTTGACATGGTGCGTAAGGGCAGATAGATCAGTTGTCTTAAGGCTCCATGTTTCTCCCAGGAGCAGGAGGAGAGCCTGAAGGCACCGCGGCTCTCTCCTGTGCGGGAGAACAATGTGGAGCTGCTTCAGGAGATCCTCCGAGACCTGGACCCCTTCAAGAGTGGCTCAGACACAGTGGCCGAGCTTTCCAACATCCTCACACAGCCGCACTTCCAGGTCAGCACCAATTACTGAAACGGTAGCACTTAGGATTAGGGTACCATTTACAGCTTTGTCCCACCCTCCCACTGATTTAGATAATGTCTCATTGAATTAATCGTGCCAAAATGAAGGTGTTAAATGTCACTGAATAGCATTACAGAAATGTCTTGCAGTCATAATCAAAGTTTCATGACTGTGTTCATGTTGTAACACCCTGTAGATTAAATATTTTACACAAAATATATCCAAAAAGATGATTATTGTGTAATAGATTCCTACATTAATATGTGTAAGTAAATTTATTGGTGTCACTTGAGCCAAATTTTCCTGATCTGTCGCAACATAGTTGAATTTTGGATGTAACAAATTGGCATTTCACAAGAACCCTAATATCAGGGCTGAATAGATAAAGAAGCATTTCATATTCATGTATGATTTCTTATTGATCATGTTAAGGTTAAGGTTATGGTGAACTTTATTGTCCCCGTAGGGAAATTTGTTGTTGTTAGCATAATTCTCTGCTTAAGTTGTAAGTCGCGCAAATCAGATGATGCTGTTTTATGTTATTTTGTTTGTAAAATTGTGTCTCTGCTGTTTGAAATATTATATTCTTGGTAATTAACCGTAATATGTGAGCAGTAGGGACCAAAATAGGCAATGTGTTAAAAAATATTTCAAGTGAGAGTATTTTTGCAATGATGAACCATTGAAAATAGAATTGAATTGTCCAGGATTTAATGTAGAAGAGCTTTATTTATATAGCGCCTTTCACAGGCATAGTCACAAAGTGCTTTACATGAGATGCATTCACTCCAGTGGTAACCAGCTGCCCCTTGAGGCAGACCAACAGAGGTGTGGCTGCACACCATTCACTCACCCAGACATCATTCATCCTGGCCTACTGTACATGTTTTTGGTGGTGGTAGGGGAAACCTACGCAGACACGGGGAGAACATGCAAACTCCACACAGAAAGGCCCCGTCCTGGCCCGGGATCGAACCCAGGACCTTCTAGCTGTGAAACATGGGCCAGGACGGGGCCTGGGCCAGGACACCACTGCGCTACCGTGCCGCCCAGTGTAGTGTCTGTAACGTGAATGTTTCTGGCCCACTGACATAAGACATATACTGCAGGTTATGTATTTTATCTTTTCACTATGGTGGCAAATAACATAACTATCACTACGTCACTTTGTTCATAAAGCTCCATACGTCACAAAATGTGTCATCAGTAAACAGCACATCTAAATATCAAGAAAGCCATAATAAAAATTGCATGAGGTTTGAATTTTTATGTAGGTGCCAATTTTTTGACTCTTTGATTGTGACTGATCTGTTGATCTTTTATGCCATAAATTCATTAAAAAAAATACAAAAAATATGATGGAAAGAACATTCAACTGCATGTTTTGATGAAATCTTCAGTATTTTTTGTCCATTTTACTCAAAATTTGTTGAATTTTGCTCCATTCCACTGCTTAATCTAATATTTACAAAACTTAAGAAATGATAAATGCATAGACATGTTGCCTTTGTGGAATCCAAAATGTTGTTATGGGGCATTAAAAACCTTAATGTTGCATAAAATCAACAATATTGTGTTATAACATTCCAGATTAGAATATTCTGTGACCTATTTCTATCTGTATGTGTGGTTGTGGGCCAGAATAGCAAAGGGAAAGCTTCGATGCTGATCTTCATGCAATCTAAGTTTTAGCTTCTCATGTTTGTTCCTCCATGTCCCACCGCATCACATGACCAGTGTTAATTTCGTCGACTAAAATATTTAGTCATAATTTTAGTCACTAATATTTTTGCTGACTAAAATTAGATTAAAACTAAATTAAAATTTGCTGTCAAAATGAACACTGCACATGACTTGTCCCACTTTCACCACTGTCTGAGGTGGTCACCTTCGTAGCACGTCATTTACACCCAGCGCTGCCTTTTGTCTAAACACAGCGATATGTTTTCAGTCC
>OMNZ01018621.1:6502-16765 GCA_900303255.1 Lesueurigobius sanzi | reverse complement strand
GCACGTCCCACTGGGAGGAGGCCCCGGGGAAGACCCAGGACACGCTGGAAAGACAAGGTCTTTCAGCTGGCCTGGGAACGCCTTGGGATCCCCCAGGAAGAGCTGGATGAGGTGTGCGCGGATCGGGAAGTCTGGGCGTCTCTGCTCGGACTGTTGCCTCCGCGACCCGACCCCGGATAAAGCGGAAGAAAATGGATGGATGGATGGACAAATCTCAGATTTTTTTGCTGCAGAAGATTCACAGAGCGGACAGTTGATGTTTTAAAGTGGGCTAAAGTTAGCAGGATGTTAGCATGTTCGGACTTCAGTATAAAGTGTTTAGCCGTTCATTGTGGCTTAATTTGATCAAATTGGATCAAATCCAAGATCAAATTCAAATGCCCATTTAACGTAATGAGTAAAGTGAGTCATTTTGTAGCTTCTTATATTTCAACATTGCTTCGTTTTTGACCAATGAACGGCTAAACACTTTATACTGAAGTCCGAACATGCTGGGCAACGGGGCCTCTGGTGTCACCGAAAAGGGGGTGTTAACCTTTTGATTGATGATTTTAATTATTGCCTTTTTGCATTATTGGATTGAGAGAAACTGAATGTTGATTCTCTGTATGTGCTTTACATGTGGTAGAACTGACACTAAAGCATATTGAATGAATCAGTCTCACCATGGAACAGTGCGCAGCAGTCCACACTGGTGCCCTCACTGTAGTTTTCCGGAACATTGACCCATGTGTAGGTGTAATACTCTTTAATGGAGGTCCAGCCCACCTGGGATAAAAACACAATGTCATCGTTTAACTGATATAATATGCAACAAATACAAATAGCACTAAAGTAGGGATTTCAATGATTCATTTCAAAGTCTAGATTTTCATATTTCAGCTTATATTTTTGCTCCTGCATTGTCCTTTTCATAATAATCTTACACTGACACTGTTGCAAGGTTTACACAAGCAAGTTTAGCAAGTTCAATTCAATGTTTTTAATGCCATTTAATCAAATAAAAGAATGATTAGGAAATTTTGATATTCAAATAACTTCTGAGCAAACATTGTGAACAGTTTCAGCCAAACCTGCAGCTGTATGTGTTTTTGACTATATTTTTAAAAATATTTTCTTATACTTTATACAGAAAATATATACAATAGTGTATATATACAGATACTTTTCGGGGCAATTGTGCAACATGAAACATACAAACTTGTAAAACTTATAAACTATAAGGACATGCATAAAAATAGAATAATAAAATAGCAAATTTAATACACACAAAGCAGCAGCGTGAATGAAAGGGGGGATTTACAGATGAACAGTAGCAGCAGATGTGAGTGTGGACATTTTCAATCCAATGTAATACTTTTGAAGTCCTTAATATCGGCACAGTTCATCCAATTGCATTACATTCTTTATACCTTGCAGAAACTAACATATATATATAAAGTAAATAATTCAACTGACACAGAAGTATTTACACAGCTAAACCAGGTCAAAACTGAATGTCTTTGAAACCCCCATCCCTTCACATATTGTGCGGCCCAGTGTTTATTATACCCTGAAGATGCCGATCCAGTCGCGGCTGCTCCAGCGGTGCTCGGGGCTCAGGCTGTAGTGACACTCCACCCGGGTCTGGGGGAAGTAAAACTGCCCCACGTTTCGAAACTGCGCGGCGGGAGGTTTCGGCGCGTCCATCGAAATCAGAAGCTGAGAAAGCAGAGACCGGAAAACAACATGTCATTTAAGTGCGAGGCGGACAGCTGAGGAAAGACGATACCCGGGAATGGAATGTGGCGTGGTGATGGCACAGGGGGAACCTATGGTCTGCATGTGTTTGTAAACAAGGGCATGCTGCTTATAGTCTGCCGTCTGAGAGCCATGTAACAGCAGTTCACATTTAGCATTTCATATTTGACCACAGATTCCAACACTATATAATGAAAACACTATTAAACCATTAGAAACTGATACTGCTCTGTCATGTTTAGTAAATTCAGTGAACACACCACAAAAAATCACATACTGAAGCTAAAATGACTCGAATTAATAACATATGCTCTTAATTTGAGTCATTTCGACAAATCTGCCAGTAGAATAAGTCCTTTTGCTCTTACAACAAGAAGGAAAAATGCAATAATGCTTGTTTTTTTTACTTACCAACTCAAATCAAGGGGAAAAACTGTATTTCAAGAAAACTTTTTACCTTTTGTGCTTATCTTATAACAGCAAATCAAATATAAAGCCTTTTTAATACCATACTAATGATCAAATACAATATTTTGAATGCCACACTGCTGACAAAATTCAACAAATTGAGCAACTACTGACCAAAAGTGTGTGTAAAATTGACAAATAACTTACAGAAAACGTACTGTTGGATATGCTTTTTGGCAATTTTTATTCATTTTTTAAAATCAATTATGGCGTAAAAGATCAATAATTATTATATTCAAAAACTTTTTATTAATGCCTGCTGGACACAAATGTGATGCTTTTCAATGACATATAAGGCCTTCATTTTTGCACAATTAATTTAATGACTTGGCACCTGATTAAGTTTCTAGACAGGTTTATACAGTGTGTATGATTTAGTCCAGTTATAGGTCCATTTCTGCCCAGTTCTAGTCAAGCTAAATATTGTATAAGTTGAAATAAATGAATATATGACTTTTTCCTGATTTTACTTTCCTCCAAAAGGCAAGAAGTACACTGGTGGTAGAGGCATGCTCATTTGTAAACTGCTTGAAAGTAATTTGGAATGAAAATGAACATAGCAACATCATACACATAATTAAATGATCAATAACACACGTGAACAAGCACTTTTACAGTTTCACAGTCCATTAAAAAGTGAATTTTCTGTCTGTGTTACCTTGCGTGTGGCTGATGACAGTGCAGTCCTGGAGCCTCGCGCAGAATGAGTCTTGATCAGTTTCAACAGTGAGAAGACTAGAGTCAGGTGCAGAGATTTCACAACATCCACAGACACACGGGAATTCAGGAGCCTGGAGGATCATGGGAGACGCAGTTTATTGACTTTCACTGAATATAGATTAGACACTTGAGAGATGGTCAAGAGGAGGACTGCTTTGTTTTTATAGCAGAAAACAGTTAAGTGACATCTAGAGCCCCACAATATGAGGAAAAAAATGAATATTCAATAACTAAATAACAATACTATGGCAATGTTTTTTCATCCGATTGAGTGAAAACAAGACTTGAATAAACACAAAAGCATAAGCAAAATCCTTAAATTGAGCTAAACTAGGTAAATCAGTATTAAAATGTAACTTTTCCCACATCTTTAAGTTACTTTGTGTTTCTGTTTGAGGCTGTGTTAGGAAAGGTGTGGAACTCAAATAACAAAAAGTTGAGGAAACATTTTGCAGCTCTAACAGAAATATTGTGTGACCAAAGGTAAAAGGGGCTGGTTAGGAATGGCATCTGGTGTTTCTGAGTGTGGGACAACAGATAGAAATTAGCACATGGCTACAATCCGGACTGGAGTGGCATACATGCATGGTTCTCATGTGTGTTTATTAACATGCACGGTCCCAACCAAATGAACAAATTACAGTTTATTTACATTTTTTGAAAGGAAAAAACATGATCAAATTGATGCAATAAACAGAATTAGAGCATGTGTGTGAAAATAAAACTAAAACCCTACAATAAACAATAATCTCAAAGGCGTCAATTAAAACATATAAAAAACAAAGATAATACACAAAGCTACATTTTAAGAACAGAATCAAACAACATTTAGTTAAAAAAATCCAAGAAACTGAGGCACTCCAAAAGTTGACAAATAATAAAAAGCCTATATTCACACATGGCTAGACAAGATTAAATCATTGCCAACGCGTATCGGCTCTAGGCCTTCATCAGGGAGATGTCTAGCCTATGACTTGCCTTGCCTAGCCATGTGTGAATAAAGGCTTTGTATTATTTGTCAACTTTCGGAGTGCCTCAGTTTATCCCTGCACTGAACCCAAAAGGACATTGTTATAACAAACATTTTTACATCTGAGTAGCACTCCAGACTCATAACCATTTAACATTTACCATCTGTTTAATATGCTACTCTGCATTTATATACACAGTACACTTTGTAGCAACACATATGTAACATTAGAACAATGACTAAACAGAACACACTGAGTTATATCGCTAACGATAACATTGTTGGTTGAATCTGTGGCTACAACACAAAAATACAGCAATAATCTGTACGGCTCAAGTTCAGTGGTTGGTTCAGCAAAGTTCTGCTCTTTCAGCAGAATTAAGGCACAGTTTGTTTACAGTCTGGTGTTGTATATAGTAATGCTTAACTTAGTAAGTAACCTACATTCTTTGTAAAGAGACATACTACTGTTAGTACTGTATGTATGGGTAGTTCAGATTTATAAAGGAAATTCAATTTCATTCCTCTGCCATAGCTAGGTACTGTATGTGCTTACACCATTTGATTTTTATTATAAATAGAATTGAAAATGTTTTGGAGTGTTCTTTGCTGGTATATGGTAACTGCCAAAATGTATATTCCTAGTTTATGGCTAATTTCTCTGTAATTACTGGGTCAATGAAACAAAAACTGTCACAAAGTTCAGTGTCTTCTCTGTCAGCACATATGAACTAAGGGCTAACTATTTCCTTATAAAAAGCATGTGCATGATATTGGCCAATAGTATGACAGGTTTGTGATCGATCACATTTACCATATCAAATAATGATCTGGGAAAACATTTGTACATGTTTTAATTTCATTCAAAAAAGGTTTCTGTACCATAGCGTTGTATTGGCACCTGCTCCAACTAAAATAGATTTCTATAAAGATTTCTATCAAGAGCTTGTTAACAGTGAAATGACCCCTAATTCTTCCAGTTTCTTACGGGCCACTTCCTCCCAGCCCCTATTGGCCGCGGGGTTCCTGGGTGAGGGGTGCATGATGCCCTCCACCCTCACGTTTATTCCCGCTGCGCTCAAAGCCTTCCTCGCCCTCTGCTCTGCCACCCGGCCCACCCCGATCACCATGGAAACGCCTAAAACTGTCACCACCTGGCACAGCGCGATGTCACACTTGGCCAGCAGGGCATCGCGCTCCCCCAGCTTCAGTTCCGGAGGGGTGAGGTTCTTGCCACTGGATGCCATGAACATGAGGGGGCAGAGGTTGTGGACAAAGCAGTGCCGAAAGAAGACATGAGGGTCAGGGCAAAGTTTTCGGAAAAAGCCCCAGAATCTTGCCCCGCTGACTTCGCTCTGACGGCAGGACAGTCCCGTGATGCGGCGTTTTGGGTGCTCCTCAACGGGGTGGCCCACCTCTCCAGAGACCTTCAGCCACTCGACCACAGACTTTACCTCACCAAAGGGGACCTGAAATCAAGAGGAAAGGGAAGTTATAAGATAATAATAATGCATTTTATTATAGCTCTTTTTCTGGACACTTTACATGGCATTATTCATTCACTCCATACCCAGTGGTGGTAAGATACTATTGTAGCCACAGCTGCCCAGGGGTAGACTGACAGAAGCAAGGCTGGCAATTTGCCCCATCGGCCCTCCCGACCACCACCACCACACATTCTCTCTCACTACATTCATACAGGCAAGGTGGGTGAAGACAGAGTCTTGCCCAAGGACACAACAACAGTGTGTAGCAGCCGGGACACAAACCCCCAATCTCTCGATCATAGGCTCTACCATCTACGCCACCATCGCCCCTGATATATGATGCTGTACAAGTGAGTTAGGGATGAACTAACAGGAAGATCACTGTAGTCAATCAATATTTTCAACTTGATGTTGCAAATGTATTGATAGTGATACTTTGCGGTATTTACTTTTGTTCGATACCACTGATTTTTCAGGTTTTTAAAATCTAGGATGACCAGATTTTAAAAACTGATACACAGGGAGAAGCCAAATCGTGACTTATCCCCCCCACGCCCACGTTCAATAGTAAAACTGTATAATGTCGATTGTCAATAAACCAAAAACTTTGTTATTACTTGTGATACGTAGGATACGTCTGGTCTTAGGTGAATTCCACATTACATAGGTTTTGATTGCACATTTTGTAACTAATTTACTCTGTTTTTAAGAGCTACTGTCCCAAGTTCTCAAAAGCATCTTGACAGCAATGAAATCTACTGCTTGAGGATAGTAACAACTAAAGAAATAAGAATTATAAGAATTATTAAGGCATTTGCAAATAACTTGAAAGACAATTCTGAAATCTG
This sequence comes from Lesueurigobius sanzi, assembly GCA_900303255.1. Taxonomy (NCBI): domain Eukaryota; kingdom Metazoa; phylum Chordata; class Actinopteri; order Gobiiformes; family Gobiidae; genus Lesueurigobius; species Lesueurigobius sanzi. The sequence goes on along the minus strand of OMNZ01018621.1, from coordinate 10,532 downwards.
CAAAAACAAAAAAAATAGGCAATGTAATTTTTATATCATTAGCCTAATGATACATAAACTACATTGCCTACTTTTTTGAATAATACATGTGATATTGTAGTTTAAATAGCTCCTAATCATTAGGAGCTATTTTGTTGAACATAAGGGGTAGGCTAAGGCGTAATGTTCAGTAATAGCACTGGGGACAGCCTAATGAGCTGTTTTTTATTCATATAAAGACAGTTTTAACAATGATGGCAGACGGGACTCACTCCAGTCTGAGCCATGCCGAAGGGGCCAGGATTCATGCCCAGGAACAGCACGCTCTGTCCGGGTCGGCAGTACGTGTCCACGAAGCAGCGGTGCGTGGCCCAGGCGTACTCCAGCGGGTTGTAGATGAAGCGGACAGGCTCGGTGAAGGTCAGGCCGCGGAGATGGAGGTTCAGCTCCAGCTCAGCGTGCAGAAACCGGGCAGACACCGTTCCGTGTCCGTCCTGATCGCGGTTAAATACCTCGGGACAGTCATGATACAAAGGCTGCTTCCGCTCCTCATCTTCTTCAGATACGGGAGAAGTGAGGGGAGGTAGGGCGCCATTAAACATGTTGATCTAAAAGTACATTCATCTAAAATAAAAACTAACCCGTATCCGTGTATATTCCTGTGTAATTACATAGTATTTTCTGTCTTGTAAATGTAAACAATGGCGGGTATTCTTCTACGCACCTTTCTCTACGTACAATTCATAATCTCTGCCCCCTACTGGCCAACTCAGTTATATATTTTACAAATTATCAGTGATAACAGAGAAAACAACGACGAATTCTAAATTAACATGAGCCAAAACTAAAATTCCTCACGTAAGAGTAGTAGTACGTTAGAATGCTTTTATCGAGTTAAAGTGAAAGTTTTTTTTTTTCAGGATATAATGCCTGGCAAACTATTTTTTTCATTTGGTCGACTCAACTGTAGGCTACATGCTACAGCGAACTTTAGACTCATGCATGTAAACACACCATGGGAAATTTACATCAGTCCAACGGTTCTGGAGATGGCTTTCCCTTTCCCATTGAAGAATGAGTCAATGGCAAGGAACAAATTTCATTTTCATGTCAAAAAACAAAACAAAAATCCCCAAATACAATGAAAACGTTTCTATAGCATAATACAACCCACTTTCTTTTTCTACCACCATCAATTTATTCAATCTTTTTCAGTAGATCTCCAAAGAAGTGGAATAAAGCAATGAAATAATTACATAGTTCTTAATTAATAATCTTAATTAATTAATAGTTCATATTCACAGTCTTGATAAAAAAATAAAAGCATGCCAGAATCAGAAAATGAGAAGATGAGTTTGTTGGATCTCCCTGTATGTTTTTGGTGCCACAGCCAAAATTAAATATTCATGCCATATGCAGGGCCTAGCCCTGTGAATGTCACATGATTAGATTGTAAAGGATTTAGATCCTAGGTTTCTGTTATTATGACCAAACGTACCAGATTAATGATGTGATGCCTATTGATGGACTTGCTCATTGAAGCAGTTATTGACATGAAATTGTCAGAATGATCCTGTTTAATGCGCTTTTATGTCAATATTGGTATACTGTACGTACAGCATTAGGAGATGTGATTGCATCATTGGAATGTCAAACTTGGCACTTTATGAATAGCCTAAAGTTCAGCAGAAACGGTACTATTGTGTCCATATCCTGGTGGCAGTACATGACGGAGCCTTATTGATGAAGTATCTCATAGAGTAGGTGTAGCCATACCACCAATAGACTTCTGGTCTATTTCACCAATATAGTCTGCTTTTAAAGGACAATTGAAGAGGTGTATTCTATGTCACCAACTTAAAAATGTAAATAAAAACTGTCCCCCTAGCTTTTCTTCATTAAATCACCATTTCACTTTCCACCGATATTATCCATCAAAATATAATTACAAAATAATTTAAACATGATGCACTTTAAGGCAGTTCATAGCAGTGATTCTGAATTGGTATGGCGTTGAAACCCACCATCACTCTAAAATGGCAAGTCACGACCCAAATAAGAATTCAATAAGCATTAAATAATAGTATTGAACTGAAATCATGGCCAAAATAACTTATTTAACAGACTCTGGAATGCTTTCTTCCTTTTCTACAAATAATGAAAGAATTGTTCCCCAGGAAAGTCTCACGACCCAATTAAAATGGTTCTGTGGTCCCGACTCACTTTATTTTGTAACCACTCAAACATAAAGGCCCGCCATATCACCATTGATGAGATAGATCAGAAGTCTGTTTTTAAAGGACAATTGAAGAGGTACATTGGTGTTGACTGTGCAGAATGATGTCAAGTTTATATTGTACTCATTGTATTTTCTTCTGTTCAAATACAGTGGGAAAAAATATTTGCAATTGTGCAAGTTCTCCAACTTAAAAAGATGAGAGAGGCCTGTAATTTTCATCATAGGTAGATCTCAACTATGAGAGACTAAATGAGGGGAAAAAATCCAGAAAATCACATCTCAACCCCATAGAAAATCTTTGGAGGGAGTTGAAAGTCTGTGTTGCCCAGCGACAACCCCAAAACATCACTGCTCTAGAGGAGATCTGCAGGAGGAATGTGCCAAAATACCAGCAACAGTGTGTGAAAACCTTCTGAAGACTTAAAACGTTTAACCTCTGTCATTGCCAAAAAAGGGAATATAACAAAGTATTGAGATGAACATTTGTTATTTACCAAATACTTATTTTCCACCATAATTAGCAAAAAATTCTTTAAAATTACAGGCCTCTCTCATCTTTTTAAGTAGGAGAACTTGCACAATTGTGGCTGACTAAATACTTTTTTTCCCCAGTGTAACTTTACATTTACATTAGGAATAACCTTTAAACAGGTTATATTGACCTGTACAATATTTTGTACATGTATGCTTTTAAAAAAGGACCCCAGGAAGACTATCTGGCTATACAGCACAGCTAATGGGGATCCTAATAATAAAATCATCTTGTAATTATGTTTTATATCCATTTTTTCCATAGTTTATTATTTACCATTATTAAAAGTTTATGTTTCATGTTGCACGAGTACACTGAAGAAAATTCCTAGTCTGTGAAACAATGGCAATGAATTCTATTCTGAATGCTATTTAGACAGCTTATGGTTTTTTTTTTTTTTAAAGGAGACCAACAATGTTTTTTTTTATGTCACATCAGACCTTTTTCCAAGCCAAAAACAATGCCATGTTGCACTGCAATTGTATTCACCTGACATCACATTGACACATTCTAATCTGGCAACTGTGAAAAAAAAGCATATTTTTTGACTTGGTTTATACAGTATCTAATAATCACTGGGCCTATCCACATGAAACCGACACACTCTTCTCTTTCAACACATTTGAACTAAAGTCAAATTATTTATTCATGAAGACATTCAAAAAGTGTAAATAAAAAAGTAAAAAATGTGATTTTGGTGACATGAAACTACTATCAGCCAAAACTTTAGTAGACCCTAACACTACCAAACAAAGATATGGTTCAACAGTTTGGGAACAAAAAAAATCTGTATTGGCTGTATGGCCCCTGCCCCCAACTGAAATTAAGACATCCAATTGTAGAACGTGAATGCAACTATAGAAGAACGAGATGAATACAAGTATATAATGTAAAGCAGGGGCCTCGGACCAGAAGCTCTCCACCACTTTTCAATAAGCTTTAACCTCTGAAGCCCTAATGGGGACCTTAATCTATTATTAATCTATTTTTAAAAATGTGTGTGTAAAATATGTAGCAACACTGTCTCTTCTTTCTTTCTCTCTCTCTCTCCCTCCCTCTGTCTCTCTTCTTTCTCTCTCTGTTTCTTCTTTCTCTCTCTCTCGCTCTTCTTTTTCTCTCTCTCCTTCCCCTCTCTCTGTCTCTCTCCTTTCCCTATCTCTGTCTCTTTCCTTCCTCTCTCTCCTTCCTCTCTGTATTCCTTTGGTATTTGAAAAGTAACTGCATTCGAAATACCCTTAAATGAGTATTTGTACCTGAATACAGTTACTCAAAATGAGTAT
>OMNZ01018616.1:0-17422 GCA_900303255.1 Lesueurigobius sanzi | reverse complement strand
CCTTCCAAAAAGTCAGGACCCCCCCCCCCCCCCCCCCCCCCCCCCCCCCCCCCCCCCCCCCCCCCCCCCCCCCCCCCCCCCCCCCCCCCCCCCCCCCCCCCCCCCCCCCCCCCCCCCCCCCCCCCCCCCCCCCCCCCCCCCCACACACACACACACACACACACACATACACACACACAGTCAAAACAACTTGTACATTACTGCTGAATTTGCGTTACTTAAACCTATCTAGCTCTTCATTCTTCACCGTGTCTCAGCCTTAAACTCATTTGAACATAATGGTTTGTGTATAGGGTTCTGCAGGCCCGTACCTGTGTGGCTTTGGTAACACCTGTAACACTGCGGCCGTCTCCCTTTCCTGGGCCACGCTCCCCTCACTAATTCTATCATATGACTCATAAAGCGGGGCCTGATTATAGTCGTATCGCGCGTCGGTCTTCAGTAAATACCTCAAATGCTGCCGGAGCGCCGGGATTGGCTGGCGGGCTGCGAACACCTGCGCAGCCCTTCCATCGCCTTTCATCATGGCCAGATTCCAGCGGTGCATGTTTTGACACTTTGGTTAATGTAAATTAATGAGTGCTGACGCAGACGTAGCCTAAAGGCAAAGGGCCAGCGCAGGGGAGTGGAGAGAGTGCAGGTAGGAGAGAGCGTGTGAGTGCGGCGGAGGTGAGAGCCTCTTCACAGACAGGGGAAATGTGGATTTGCAGGAGTTGATAACGCTCCTTAAAACAAGTTACACTCAGGTAGATAATCATTTATGTTTGACTTCAGTGCGGTGTTGAAGTATGTCTTAAGAACATGTAGCTATAGGTCCCTCAAAGCCACAATAAGCAAAACGATCATCCAATTGGTCTCTGCTGTAATCCCACATTGCATCGCTAGACAAGCCACCTTCGAAACTGTGTGCTAACTCAGAGACAAGCCCCACACCTCCCCTGCCTCACAGTACACCCCCACCACACCCCTCACCTGCCCAATCACCATGCACCAAAACACAGACATGTGCAGGAGTCAACCGTCTGACACCAGTTCAGTTGCACTTGAAATCCTCCTGAAAACGTTATCCATTTGTTTAATAGTTCCTTATCTACAGGGAGCTTTCAGGTCATTTATGCTTCTGTAGCTGCTGCTGAAACTCATTATCAAGAGGCGTATAAGTGTTCATGGTGTGTGGGATATAAAACTTAAGCACTCTAGTTCTGATTGTGTTCATGTTGTAATGCCAAGAACACTGCAGAGGTGCACATGCATGGAGGCTTTAGCAAATGAATAAAAGTATGAAGATGTTTACTTTGCTGTATATCTAATTATATTGTGCTGCACTTAAGATACATGAGTTTCCAGTTCCCTTTGAAAAGATCATCAGTGCAGTTTGTGGAGGTGGTAGTGAGGGGAGGGTGTGTGCAGAGCAGGGTTCCAATTTAAAAATGAATACAGTCATTTAAAATAAGCAGAAAAATGTAATTATTGATATTTAGATGTAAGGGTTGATAAATCCATGAATGGCTCTAGTATTGAAATATTGATATTTTGGTATTGATCCTCAGCATTTGCCTAAGCCTTTCCCTGCTCATTTTAGTGGTATCCAATCATCTGCTTTGTCACTAATTTGGCATTAGCTAGTCATATTGAACCTGGCACTAGCCCTTCATCACGGTAAAAATAAAGATACATGTATATTTGTCTAAAATAGGTCTTATAATTTGCATCATATTAATGCTAGATACTGCTGGTGAATAGGGAAAAAATAAATGAATTGAGTGATATGATTTTGAAACTTTGCGGTGTATATAATACGTCAGTCAAAGAGTCAAAAAATTATTGGAGGTTTTATGTAATTTTCTGTTTTCATATAAAAGTTATGTATTTTATGTATTCAAAATTGGTTTAAATGTATGGTTTTATTTAGTTGATATCAGTTACAAAGATTTGTTCTTTCAATAAATAATTGTGCATAAATCTGTACAAATTCAAATACCGCTCTGTTTTTTGGTGTTCAAATCTCAGCAAATCAGGATAGGAATTAAATATTGAAAAATTCTTCTGGAAAAAAACCTTCAGGAAACTGTCCAGTCCAAGACTGTAAAGTTTGGACTCTGTAGGAGCTACTTAAGTGAAGATGTTGTCGCCACGATGTGAGAAAAATGCATTTTGAGAAAATTGTGATTGAAGTTACAATTTCCAATATCCCATATAGTTCTATGGAGAAACGTTGAATCAGTGGATAATTACATTTCTTATTGTAAAGATAAAAATTGATAAGAATTTGTTTAGTCTCCAGTGTCCCCCCTTAATTCGCTTTCCACACCAATTCACAAATGTGGACTTTTTAGGACCCCTTTATTGTCAGAAGCAGAGATGTGGAAGTCCCGGTCAGTAAAAGGCTATCCATATACTACTAAGCCTCTAAGTCAATAAAGCTGCTTTCTCATCCTTTTGCCCCGGCCTTAAAAGACAGGAAGAATCCTACACACGGCTCAGACAAACAGACACCAGCGCGGACAATGGCGCGGTATCACGGACAAACCCCTGGCATCAATCAAATCCAATGAAACGGGAACCTCTGGTGACTTAAGCTCTATCAAAGACCCGTGAGCCCCCTATAGTCACTTCTCCACAGTCCCGGGACAATGGCACTTAATCCAGCCACTTCGACCTCTCACATTATTAAGGGCCTGAGTGACCTTAATCCAATCTAAATGATTTACTAAAGCCTCGCTAGCGGCCTCCCCTTTCCCCTCGCTAACCCGCCATTTTGGGGTCGGAGGGATGTGCTTGCCGTTTTGCACCACAATGGGGATCTGAAGGGAGAACCCCTATCGTTAGCCACCTACTTGAGTTTAAAGCACCTCGACGAACGGAGTTTATTAAAAGCAATTGGCCCACCTAACCTCCGCCCCCCCAGTGGCTACGGATAAAGCTGGGACGCTCATTGCTTTGTCAGGGGGGAAACTAAATACGCCACCCCAAAGTGTTGGTCTCTAACCCACTCAGTTTAGGCTAATACAGATAGCCTGGCAGAATGTCAGGGTATGGAAACGTATGCATTTCATAGAATATGAATGATAACACAAAAAACAGTATTTCACCCATGGTTAGTGGTTGTGGGAAGCCAGTTATTGTCAAAAAACCTGTTTGTTTACGCTTTTCAACTAGACAAGCGTAACGAGAAACTAGCCAAATGTCCTTGATCAAAAGTTTGTGCAAACATCAATTTTTTCAGAGAGTCCAGTTTTGTCAGAGAGTCCTATTTCAGCTGAAGTGACTTTTCCTTTGCTCCTGAACCTCCTGTAAAGGGTTTGTAAAGTTAAAAGGGCACGTGAACTTATGAGCACAACTGAAAGGTTATGTAATGCAAAAAACAAGTCTGCACTGTCTTTTTAATTTATCATTATTCAAAATCCCCCCCGATTTTCAGGTTTTGGGTCAGTTCACTGAAAATAAACTTTCCCCAGGCTTTCATCAGGTGTTTAATTTAGCATGGATTCAACATTTCTCCATAGAATTATGTGGCAAAATGTAAATTCTGGGGCTATCTTTCTCACAAAGCATTTTTGTCACCTTGTGGCAACTAAATCCAACAAATAGTATATTGAAGGGTATATTCCAGAGGGATTTTTCCAATAACTAACTAGCCTGATTTATTGAGCTTTGAATCCCAAACAAAAAACAACAACAACAACAACATACTAATAAGTAGCTTATCCAAAAACTAAACAAAATATCTAATAGCCCCTCTGAAAAATCTCTAAATATTTCTTTTCTCCTTTCCCTTTTCTGACTACAAATTTTCACCACAAAGTTCCACAACTCCCAAGAGGCGGAGGACCACGGAGGGCTTGTTTGAAAGATCGAAACATTTATTTATTTGGTTGGGACAGCGCATATCAAAGAACACACATGAGAACCATGCATGTAAACACACCACTCCGGACCCACATCACACTCACAAACCACACTCTCATTCATCCTGATCTATTGTACATGTTTTTAGAGGAAACCAGAGCACCTGGAGGAAACCTACACAGACACAGGGAGAACATGCAAACTCCACACAGAAAAGGTTCCGGGCTAGAGCAGACCAGTCGAATTTTGCATTTTTTTGTTCTGAACAAAACATCTCCAATAATTTAGATGAATATAGCAAAGTATGCAGCGGAAACTATCTTTCTTTATTCTTTATTAGTTCATTTGGAGAGGACAGTGCACATTAATGAACACTCTTCTACTTTCCATCTGTAGTCCTGATACAACTACAGGCATTTTCTTTTACTGTGTTGACTTATCATCTTGATAGTGCTAAAGGCATACTTGCACCTGTTTTTTTGAAGCAAAAGTAGCTCTCTGACATTTTTGTTACATAAACGTATCTCACAGGGTAGAAATGGTTGGACACCCCTGGTATAGGCTATGAAACAACATGCTACTTGGCTGGAAATGTCCATCCAGCTAGTCAACTCAAGTATGTGTATTGAACTCCTGATTTGATGCAGTTGCTTTCTTTCTTTCTTTGGACTGAGTGTTAAGATATACCATTGCTATTGACTTTGAGGTGAAGATTTTGCACTTGCACTTCCAGGATTTCTATTACTCTGTAGATAGATTTGACTGAACCAAGTGTAAACTATACTATTGGACTAAATCCGGTTTCAATGAGAACTGACTCCAGATGAGACCAAGTCTATGTCCAACTCTAATCCTGGACTTCATCAGATTGAGCAGGACAACCAAAGGTAGCAAATGTCTGTTCTAGGTTGAAGAATAAGCCACCAATGCGTTATTATGATATCAAAGTATTATATATTCCAAAATCCTAAACCTTGATTCTTGTCTTTTGTCGATTGTGCATTGTAGAGTGGGGATTTCTGCGCCGTGAGCCCATGATTACAGTCAAATTACCATCCGGCTAAGTGCTAATGCATCATCTGGTAAGTGAATGGGAAAAATGTGTTGAGAAGAACTCACTAAAGTCTGCCGTAATGCGCCTGAGATGAACATACGAGCAAACAATCACAGGGGATTCCCTCCAAAAGAAAACCCCGACAAGACCCGACTCACTCTCTCCTCTTAATTGTGTACATTATTCCAGCGCTCCGTGCTCGCTCAACCCAAAGTCTATTTAAACATGGATTTGAAAGAGCAAAATGAATGATGCGCGCGGGGAGTGCAGCTTTTCAGATGCAAATGTCAGACATGGGGAATAATGTGTAATGCTAATAGACACACGCGGTTTTTCAGAGGTTATATGAAGGCAAGAACAGGGAAAAAAGGTCATTAAAAAAGGTTGTGGTAAAGGAAAAAAAATATTCAGAAATGTCTTGATAGTCTGTAAGTCTAAATGTATTAAAAGTTTAAAAGAATGCGTATAATTGGCTAGTATTGGCTCTAGTAAGTAAGTAACTAAAAATAATTATACTTTTTTCCTTCCCATTGCTGATCTCAGCAACAAATCAGGGTCTTGCAGGATTTGTCATTAGTCCGTACAAGCAGTGGATGTAGGATTAGCTTGTCCTCTGTGAAGCCTTTTAGCCAATGGGGCGGGCACACAAAGTTCTTTGCTCCCATGGACTTTCTTATAATTAATTTGAATTATTTTCGCCATAGACTTAATATGGGAGCGGCTCTGAAAAGGCCACTCACCACTAGCATTATTGAGTTTCCTTTAGCCGAACTATGGGAAAGCCACGGCTCCTGCGTCCACGTTTACCACAGTTTGCATGTCAGTGTGGACCAATGAGCCAGGCTTTACTGTGTACTGGGACCGAGGAGGGGCTTTCCAGTCCAATCAGGAGGAGAGGGGGGAGGTTGTTCACTTTTAAAATTACTTTGCAAAACGTACAGACACTTTAAGGTCCTATATCTGTTTTTTTTGTTCACTTAGTTTTCTTTCATTGTTTGTAAAGTGTAAATTGTTAGTTGTGTCCAAGCCATATACACGTTTCTAAAATCCAACTTCCAGAATCACTTTTCAGGGTCACTATCATCATTTCACGGACAGTCTTTTTTTCACACCCCACTATTCAATATACTGAAGACGGAATAAACAAATTCCATGGCATTAGTAAAGAAAGAAAAATGGGTTCTGGGTCAGCAACAAAGCTCACTCGAGTAGTCAAGTAAAAAGGTGCTGCTCACCCTTGTCCAGCACGGGTCCGAAGATGGCCAGGTTGTTGGTGACGGTGGTGCAGTTCCATCGCCGGCCTCTGAACTGGTGCTGGCACTCCTGGATGCCGATCTTCACGCCCTCGGCCACACTGGGCATGATCTCCACGTAGTTCCGGCAGAAGCGCAGCTGCTTGGGCACCAGGCCGGGGATACTGCCGCACAGGATGCGCTGTGTGCCCAGCGATGAGTATTGGTGACCCACTGCGAGTGACCTGCAACACATGAAGGCATCAATATCTGCATCTTTTCTTTTATCTACAGTATTTTATTGCTCTATACTGTTTTTTTAATGTATCACTGTAATTAGATGGATAAAAAGATAAGAATACTTTGTTTTGTCCCATAGTGGGAAATTACTTTGCTGCAACATCAATACAAAGATGCAGAATTTGAATAAAAAGGCATCAAGCAAGAAAATACAAACAACTATGAACTTCAATATAGTAAAATAAGCAATACAATGAATAATCAATAAATGCATAGTTTGCAGTGTATTACATGTGGCTAATTTATATCTCTTGTCCTACACTTCCAAACCCACTGTCATTCATCATCTACTATTGTACATGTTTTTAGTGGTAGGGGGAACCAGTGCACCAGGAGGAAACCTACATAGACAGAGACAGAGAACATACAAGAGAGAACTAGTTTATAGTTCATCTCTATTTCATTCAGGGTTATTTTCAGAAATCAAGCCATTTTTGTCATAATCAATTCATCTCTCATTCATCTCTTGTCCCCTGATGAAGGCCTTTGAGGCTGACATGCGTTGGAGCTATAATGGTCCATGGACATGCCATGAAAGAATAAAGGTGTTTTAACTTTACCAGAGAGTGCGTTGGTTTTTCTGCAAAGAGCACCTCTGTTTTTTCTTTGTTTGTCTTGTTTTTTAATCATATACTCTGTGGAAGTCCAGGGAGCGGGCCTCTTTTTCAAACATATATATAGGAAAAATATCTTGTCCAAGAAGAAAACAGTTCTCGAAGGGGAACCCATTAAATTTGACACATTTTTTAGTAAGAAGGGTAAAGGGGCAACCATAATCTAAGATTATTCAAATATAAATTCTTAAAATCCAACAATTCCCCAAAGTGCACAATAGAACACATAGAACTTGATATTAGTTGTTTAAGCTTAGTGTTTAATTCAACCCAAAAAACTTCAAATGGTGTATCTATTTTAGCTATAACTGTTTCAAAGCTTTATGAGTCAATTTTGATTACTATCTTGGCGAGACAGCTCATATCAAGTCAGACGTAAATGCGTTTTCTATTTGTGAGTAAGTGTAAAGAGGAAATTAACTTTCTTGTGTTTTTTATGTTGAAATATCATCATGAATATTACTCAAGTTGCTCATCCTTAAGAACAACAACTTGTCTTTGGTTGTTCTTATTGGGGCAATATTCTGAAACTAGAGTCGCAATGAAACCTCCCTGTCTTTTACCGAGGTGAGGAAGAGCCCATTTCCCTCCTTGGCCTGTATGTAATTTGCCGTCTGCCTTTGGGTTGTTTGTTTATTGGCGGTATCACACTCGACTATTAGCCGTCCCCGCCTGATCCCCCTCACCTGGCCTTTGTGCCTGTATTGAAATTGCAGCCTGCCACTCCTGGAGCAGCCCTCGCTTTTGGTCCAAGATGAAAGTCCGCGCTCCATCCAGAGGTCTTCATACAGACCTTAAGCTGACAACTGCCGAGCTTCACCTTGTTATTAACTGTCCGCACACTCCGACATGCCGTCAGCTTAGGTTAATGAGCGCCTAAACCCCCGCATTGAAACCTCTCAGTGTATTAGCTCTGCAGCGCGCAGAAAAAGCCAAAGCCCTTTCTTCTCGTCTAGGCCCCAACATGTGCAAACTTGGTTCCCTGATTACATCTGTGTGTCTTGCGCCTTTTATTGCATTCTCCGCGCTCTCGATTAAGTTTGCCGGTATGCGCTGACATTGTACGGCTGCATGCACAAGTTTGGAAACGCCGCAATTATAAATGGCACTTGTCAAAGAGATGTCAGCCTCGTATTTATTAGTGGGCTGACTTGGACGATGCTCTGAGCTTTTTATTACGGGATAATATCAGAGCTGAACCAGTGAACTTGTGACCCGATGTGCGCCTATTAATTAAGCGTTACCAAAAATATTAGGCCCACTTGGTTGTGTCACGAGTGAGGTAAAATGTTTAAAAGCCTGGGTCCTTGTTATCTTTGGCACACGCCGGCGGAGAAGGTACAAAGTAGCTCATGTCAGTTTGTTGATTATAGAGTTTGGCTGATCATGTGACCCACCACCCTGATGGCTGATACCAGTCAGGTTTTCAGGTTATGCAAACACTGCTCAAAGACTTGATTAAGACATCCAACTTCTCACTTTGGAGTTGACACCAAAAGAGGGAAATTTGCCTCTATTTCCTATGATGCAAGCACAGTGTTTTGTACCTTTTTTAAATAACTTTTCCGGTTTAGCGCCTCCAGAGGCCACAAGCGCCACTACACTGCCAGTACAAATAACAAATTATGTGGCAAATAGAGGATTATATTGGTGCAAGAAGCAATCAAAATAAACAATGAAACAATGAATGAATAATGGGATTCATTTATTTAAAGGGACTCAAGGATTGTTGATTTTCATACTCGTGACTGCCACCTCTGGCCGTCCGCGTAACTGCAGTCTCCATGTTAAGCTGGTGAATGACTGCTGCCTCGGCCCGAACACGCAACTTTAGAGTGACAGTGCAGGCTTATAGCGGCAATTGAGTGGGATAGGTGTGGGCTCACAGTACAGCGCGGGACATTGCTGGAGCATGTGGAAAATATAGTATTTTTTAAATTTTAACTTCCGTAGAGTCCCTTTAAGAAAAAGTTCTTAAGTACAACTTAAAAAAAACTTGGTCTGATTCACGAAGCGTTCTTAAGAAGACTCTTCTTAAAGAGCGATGCCCCATATTCATGAACATGACACTAAGAACACCACTCCCCTCATTATCAGGATATTTACATTATACTGACTATGTAAAGACACGCTCTTTAATCTTCCATATATGGCCATGACAAGAGTACTTTACATATACTCAAGTACATGTGAGTAACTTTTTGAAGTATTTAATATTTGTATACTACTATTTTTTAAATAGCGTTACTCTTATTGTAAATAGCCTCCTGTATTTTGTCTAAAGTCTCTCCTCTGATTACGACAGGTGTGACTAGCGAGCTTCAGGCCTCAGCTGTGAACATCTTTCCCACCTCTGATCACTTTCATTCTCTCAAAAAATATATTATTAAATTAAATAATTTTTAGAAAAATATTACTCATGCTGTTTAAGACTTGGAATTTTTAGGTCCATTTTGACTGTGATAATATTCTAAAACTGCGTATTTGCTATGCGTAAGAGTCCTCCTGACTGTTCTTAGGATTTGTTCATCCAAAAGAACTCTTTCAGCTAAGAACACATTTTGTGAATGCCAAAAATGTTTCCGGAGAGAGCAGCCCCTCGGTGTAGAAGCGCATCTATAGCACTGTATATTGACCCAAAGAACAGCCAAAACAGCTCACATTGATCATATTTGGGTCAAAACCTCTGCTGTGTTACTTTAACAAGTCCCACTGAGATTCAGGGGAGATCAGGGGAGTCCTAACCCCAAGCAAGAGGGGTCCTATAGTACAGGTTTTTTACTGGTATAGGAAATCAGAGGAACCTGCAGACAGGCCTCACCCTGCCCGCAAATTGAACCCGACACCTGTGAGGGGACAGTGCTAACTGCGCTGATCATTACTCACTTCATAAGATACAAGACTACCACACAAATATAACGTCATCTTTTGCTGCAAGACTAAATGTCTTTTGAAGCATGAATTGGCCTTTAATTGTTAAGGGTTGATTAGAAAAAGTATTTATATCTAAATACAAACTAAAAACTAAAACAGAAAAGCAATAAAAAGACACTTTGTTACAAGGAACAGGCATTATTTGTCACAATTTAAAGTGCATATCACGCAGTAGACAAAAAACTTACTAAAACATAGTTAACACAATTACATTTAACATTATGGCATTTTTTAAACCCAGTTCCCCCTGAATTGACATTTTTACCACCTTTATTTTTTCACTTCCTTATTGGACATGGACACAGGAGGTGACATACAAAGAGGTAAACAATCTATAACTGTTGCCGTTCTGACCATATTATCATAATACCAAAGAAAAATGAGTGAGATGGGATATTTCCCCCTTTCTATCTTACTGATACAAACGTTTTAAATAAAAATAACATTTCATTAAAAACCTGAGCGCACATTGCCTCGCGGAGTGCAGCAGGTGTGCGAGCTCTCAGTTCTTGCTAACCTTCCCTGTCTATTGACCCATTCAGTGTTGTGCAGCGGCTAATTACTGATCACAACAAGATTACCTGGGCCCTGACACTGGCCCGGGGCTGTCCTCCTCAGACATGTGACCCTTTGGCCGATGTATTCACGCATGCTGACCTTGAATACCGCTATTATTACATTTTAATGCTTTGTGTCAAGGTGTGCGTAAGACATCAGCTGACCTGCAAACTGAACCGTGCGGTGTACAGGCGCAAGATTTTAGCAGGATTTGACGACCGATTTGTACAAGACCAGACCGTTTGGAGTTAATCATAAACGCCGCGCACGGGGAGCAAGTGGTGGCAAGTCGGAAAGGCCTTCGTAGGAAATGGTGTTCGTCTGCATTTTGTCTGCGTTGTCCATCAGTAAACAGGGCCGCTGCTGTTACAGGCTGACCTCTGGTTGGCCTCCTTGTCAATCTATGGCCTCCAGCGATGCAAAGTTTAGAGCCACGATTTGGAAAAAAGGAGCATATTTTTACAAGTGTTTACTGGAAACTGAAGGAGGTGAAAACTAGCGCCGCAGGTCTGCATTTTTGAACAGATTCGTTGCTTGTCAGTCTAGTGTTGAAGCTTCCCTTTAGCCCAGAGATAGAAGAGGTTGTCAAAAATGAGGATTGCGAACTACAACTTCAATGTTCGCTTATAGTATCTTAAGTTAATTTATTGTATTGTAGTCTCTAAAGGCTAGTAGTAAGTTAGTTGCCCAATGTATCTATGACATTGGAAGATTAGGCGATCACATCTCCTCACCAGAGACTCCAGATCTTAGCCAGAATCTCAAGTAGCCTTCTTAAATGGTCTTAAGATGATGGGCGGTATAAGAATATCCTACCCAGACACATCAAACTACATGTACAAAGTGCCAAGATTCCTACAAATAACCTCAAATTGTAAGATAACCACTGACAACAAAAAGGATTCACCCTCAATCTTCTTGTGCAAGGTTGGTAGATATTACACAAGGATAGAAGTTTGTATCCACAAATGGCCTGCCATGGTTCAAATGTCACTAAACAGCCTACTTTGGCAACTACACTTTTTGTTAGTCGAATAAAGTTAAGTAAGTCTTCTAATGTTACTATTTTTTAAGATTCTTTAACTTAGACCAGTGTAGTTTCGACTGCTCACTTCCTTTCTTCCAAACAAGAACAACTTGTCTACGACCATTGCAAAAGGGAAAACCACATTATGGACGCAATGGAGCTTACATCACCAGGTTGGAGGACAGCGAACACCGTCGCTGGATAAAGAAGCCATTGAAATTCTGCCATGTGCCCCCCGGGGATAGTTAACCGGGATGAGGGGGCTTATTTGCTTCCGCACACCTGAGATGCTGTACTGCAGAACTCTAATTGCATGTGCGTGCTGTAATACCTCCACTGATCGGAAAACCACACCAAAACCTGGAAAACAATCAGCCGACAAGACACATCACAGCATCATAACTGGACCACTCTGAGGAAGACCGCAGGAAGTGAGCAGCTGGTGAAAGCCACATTGGTCTAACTGAACCACATTGATCTAATGTTAAAATATACTTTCTGTTTTTGGACTTGGCGAGAATGGAATACAAGGAAATCACAAAGATGGGAAGAGCAGACAAACTGTATGTCGTGTATCTCTGGATCCTACAAATATCGCCACTAATTGCTGTTTAATGCTATTGATATATTTAGAAGGTTACATCAAGTTGGGCAGCAGGCCAACCTAACCTTAGCCAGAGTACCCATAAAGCACCTATGCATCACTTCCTACAGCAAGTTTTTACAAAACGGAGCAGATGAACCATTTCAAGTTATAATTGTGTTTTTCTTTCAAAGCCGATGGCCTTTTATCTTCTCTGTTCATATCGTTTAAAGCACCATGCGTCACTCTGTCTCATTGAAGCTGACTAATGGCTCTTGCTTTTCTTGTGTAACCAAATTGCAGGGCATGTTCCGCTCGCCATGATTTACGATTTTAGGGCTATTGCGTTTCCAACACTGTGGTCGGGACATTGACAAAGCATTGAGCAACTTTGGAAGATCTAAATACCGTACTTCAAATACAAGCTGTAATAAACATTAAAAATCTATAATGAGCTTTTGGGTGCAAACCTTTCCCCCTTCCATCTCATCCCGTGTAGGTTTTTAATGCATATTTCAGCAAGCCCATGCAGGGTACCTCCGAATTACCACTTTTCGCTGGTGGGCCCCGGGGCCTTGGAGCTGACTTTGACATCAAGAGAGTATGTTTGGGAGATGGAATGCGCGGCAAGCTTTCACCTCCAGGTATTTATCTTCAGAGGTGGGGTGGACCGAAGGAGAGGGGGCAGAGAGGGGGCAGGGAGGGGGGCTGGGAGTGTCACGGCAGGTCGGACAGAGACGGGCAGACATGAACCTGTCCCAAGAGTCCAACATCATCAGACCACTTAAGCAGGAAGGGATTGAGAAGGAGAGGAAGGAAGTTCAATATAGATGTAGGGGGTTAATTGTTCATCCATTTGTAGGTTACGTATACGTTATAGAACTCTATTTCAGTCGGAGCAGGTGCCAATACAACTCTATGGGAGAGAAACTGTTTTCAAAAAGAAAATTGCTAAATGTTTTCCCCGATCAGTATTTGGTAGGATTGAATGATTGGATTCGCAAACCTGCCATGTTATTCTTAGGGCTGGAAAGTTCTACTGGCCATCATCATGTGCATTTTTGTGAATATTGACACCAATTTGAACCCTTTTATGAGGAAAATAATTAGACCTAAGTTCATATACAGTAACTGACGATTATTGATTAATTTGCTGATTATTTTTTACGATTAATCGGTTGGTGTGTAGTTTATAAAAACGTTTATGCCACATGAAGCTAAAGTGATGCTGTTTGAGCACGTGTTGATAGAGTAAACTTAAAGGTAATGTCTGTATGTTTCACATGTCATTCCTCATTTGAAAGCTAAGAACCTCTAAAATCCAGTCTGGGATTGTGAAAGTGATTAAATTATGGTATGAGATTGATCTCATATTAAGAACAATCAGAGCTAAAAGATTTACAAAATAAAACTTCTATAACCAATGCCTTTTGAGACAACATAGTTTTTTTTCACAAAAAACACAAAATCTTGATATAATTCCTACTCTGTCTGAGTCTGTATACCCCAGAAACGATTAAACCGATTACTAAAAAAGTTGACAACTATTTCAATAATCGATTAGTTGACGATTAATTGATTAGTTTCAGCCCTAATATACAGGTTGTGACAGCTTTTCTTCCATGTGGATTGGCCAAGAAATTACAGAGAAATTAGCAATAAACTAAGACTAGAAATGAATTATTACAGTTGCCTTATTTGACAGCACAGATTTTTAAACTATAGGCTCTATTGAATGTTGCGATGTCACATGAACAAACCTATTAGAGCTGTGAGTAACTGATTTGTGATGAACCGTGTTCCCTGTTCTCCAAATGTATGCATCGATATATAATTTCAAATTAGACACTCTGACTCTGAATTTCGACTTGGATATGAGGCTAGCTTTTAAAGTCCGAGTTAGAACATCAGCCTGACTTTCATCGCCTTCAAAGCAAATTTCAGTAAACCTTCTGACTTGACAACAACACAACCACTCGGATGAAAGCGGCTTTCCCAGCTTCGAGTTCCAAACAAACAAGATGTAGTGTTAAACTGCATCTGATAGGTTGTGCTCATGAGGGTTTCACTATTTTTGAAGGAAATAAGTATAATAGCAGCATTTACAACTTTATGATTAACAATTATCACAGTGGATAGGCCCAGTGTTCATAGATTAGCTAATAAACCATAAAGCAGGTCCAGCCCTGTGATTTGACAGTAAAAAGGTCAATTCTATGGAGTTCTGGCCTGTCCCTCACCTCAATATTTAACTGTAGACTCTTTAGACTGTTATGATGTCACAATATCACAGCCAACTGCAGTAACTGGCTTGGGGCTACAGTCAATTGTGTGGCTGCAACTGCTCATTAAAACATCTATCTCATAAACTCATATGAATTTGTTTCCGATATTAATCACACCCTTTGATATTGCAGGAGTCAAATTGCCAAATCTAGCAAATTTACAGGTGCTACTACTCTTTTAAACACATTATATTGGGTGGCATGATTTTGTACGCTTGAAGTCAAAGGTTTTACCTATGATCATTTGGGAAAATCACAAATTGGCTTACTTTATAGGGCAGGGAATCGATGTTGACGTTATTGGACAATCAGGGTCCTGGACGGATAGAAAGGATGATGAAAGCTAAATCTAATCTATGCTGGGACACTGGATCCAGCCCCTGACCAGTTTTAGACATGGTACACAAACTATTATTCCTAGATTTTCTTGTTAGCATCATTAACACTCAATAATACATTAATATGGTTGCTTCTAGGGCAGGGAACCTCTGGGTACCTGACAATCCAATACTGCATCACCGATACAGAAAAAATCAATATGGTATGGCATCGGGATCCATCAATCTATAACGTCAAGCTGCGACCCAAATAAGAATTAAATTTAGTATGTAAATAATGTAAAATACTGTCATTTCCTTCCAATTATAGTTGAATAACCAATAAATAATCCAATAAAGCTCATACCTCATTTTAAGACTTCGAAATCTGTGTTAGTTCTCAGTTGTAAACTCTACAGAGTACAGATGAAGACTGAAGAATCTTTGCCTACGAAAAACATGGGAACGTGTTTGTGCTTTTTTAACACATAAATATGAAAAGGCATGACCCACTAAAGATGATTCCTCGACCCACTTTTTTTCCCGACCCACCAGTTGAGAACCACTGATCTATGTTGCCTCACCCCTAGTTGCATCACAAGCAAGGTACAAATAGCTATAAGTAAAATTCCTAGATTTAGGTAGAGGTGGAATATTCAATATTCAGAGGTGGAGTACTCAATATTCAGAGGTGGAGTACTCAATATTCAGAGATCAGATACAGGACCAAGGATGTCAAATACTGTAATTGTTCACTGTTGTAACAAGTGAATTTCTCCATTGTGAGATCAATAAAGAACTATCTTATCTTACTTAAGTAAAAGTATTAGATTAGATTAAGTAAAAGTATATATAGTAGTATACACTGTAAAATGTACCTTATAAGTAAAAAGTAAAAGTATTTATTAAGAGTTTAATGTGCAGGATTTTAAACAATCCTTTGAATGAAACAAGTTCTAAATGAGTAAACCACAAAATTAGGTCCAAATCAGGACTAAACCAAGGTCTAAACTTGATCTAAACCCGGTCTAAAAGAGTAAACCACAAAATCAGGTCTAAACCAAGACTAAATGGGGTCTAAACCAGGACTAAACCAAGACTAAATGGGGTCTAAACCAAGACTAACCAAGGTCTAAACCTGATCTAAACCAAGTCTAAACGAGCAAACCATTAACTCTAGAACAGGTCAAAATCCTGTCAAAATCCAGACTAAACCAGGACTAAACTAGGTCTAAATCCAGACTAAACCAGGACTAAACTAGGTCTAAATCCAGACTAAACCAGGACTAAACAAGGTCTAAATCCAGACTAAACCAGGACTAAACTAGGTCTAAATCCAGACTAAACCAGGACTAAACTAGGTCTAAATCCAGACTAAACCAGGACTAAACTAGGTCTAAATCCAGACTAAACCAGGACTAAACTAGGTCTAAATCCAGGAGTAAACTAGGTCTAAATCAGGACTAAACCAGTTCATCGTAGAGAGGTCACATTGAAAATAAAATACTTTTAATCCAATTTTAAAATGTAGTGAGGTGTAAAGTGTAGTGAAGTAGTTGGATACAGGCTTTGAAATGTAGTGAAGTAAAAGTAAAAAGTATTCATCATAAAATTGACTTAGGTAAAGTAAAAGTACCTATAATTTGTACTTTTTCTTTGTTACTTTCCACCACTGATTTTAGGTGAATGGAAAGAAATCTGCTCCTGAGCTGCCTGTTCTGTGCTTATATTGTGTTGTGCTGGTCAAATCAACATCGCCTTTGTTTGAACTAGTTTGTTTAAGCTCTCAGTCATCCAGAAGTCTTCCACTGGGTTTAAACATCTCTAATTCTAAGCAACACAAGCCCAGATCACTATTTTACCATTTAGTGCCAGTTCTTGTCTGCACTGCCCTCATGAACCCAAACACGCACGTAAACACTCAGAGCTCAGAAATTTGCTTATTCAACATAATCTGCGTATAATGCTTGATGCTACAAGCCCCAAATCTTTGCAAATCATAATTCATAGGCTTTGACTTTTGGAGCGTTCATTCCTTCCATGCTAAATTATGATTGCCGCTTGTAAACTTGTAACAGCACAAAGCCACTTCACGGTCTACAAAAGTACATTTCTCTGGTAGATTCTGCCAAGTCAGTGCCGCACACAGTCAGCGTTTTTTCTTCTGGAAGCTGTGACACTGATATCCTAAACAATGAAGATGCTCTCTGGGAAATGCTTAAAGTCATCCCATTATTTGACTTGGGATGAGTTGCCATGACACAAAAATACATGCAGCGCCGCGTGACGTCAGCAATACGGGACTGTGGGTGAAATGGCAAATGTGCTGATGTTTGGTTTAGCTTTGGATCTGTGGTAATTCCACACGGAATCGTCAAAGGGCATCAGTGGAGGCTGGTGTTTGTGATGACAGGATTACAACTGTGCATTTCCCAGTCAGCCTGATAGTTTACAACATGGGATTGTTAGTTAAGTGGATAAGGAAATCAAGTACACTTTTGCATGTAAGAGGTTGTGTTCATGTGACATCACTACTTTCTAAGGAGCCTATGGTTTAACCACTTAAGCCCGAGGGTCCCCATTTTTGGGGACTTGCCACTTCTAGAGACAATCCTTGTTTATCTGTTTTTAAAAATGTGTTCACAAAAAAATGTGTTTTTTTTGGGGGG
>OMNZ01018607.1:2887-12996 GCA_900303255.1 Lesueurigobius sanzi | reverse complement strand
AAGAGATTGTTGTGGACTTTCGAAGAGCGCGGGTCCAGCATGCTCCTCTAACAATCAACGGTGCTGCAGTTGAGGGGGTGACCAGCACTAAGTTCCTGGGTGTGCACATCACAGAGAAGCTCTCCTGGACCATCCACACCACATCACTGGTCAAGAAAAGTAATCAGCGACTCTACTTTCTCCGCAAGTTGAGAAGAGCCAGAGTCCCAGCCTCCGTTATGTCCAACTTCTACAGAGGGACTATAGAGAGCATCCTGACCAGCTCCACCACTGTGTGGCACGGCGCCAGCACTGCCTCCTGTCGAAGGAACCTCCAGCGCATCGTGAGAGCTGCGGAGAAGATCTGTGGGGCCCCCTCCCCTCCCTCCCTCCCCTCTTTCCCCTCCCCCCGCTCCACAATAAAGGATGAGAGAAACATAATTTCGAACCATTCACATGGTTTGACAAATAAAGAATCTTGAATCTTGTTTCACACACGTAAGGCCGCCATATTGGTCGAACCATGCGTTTCTCTGGTTAATCCTGTCTGTCAATCATGCGCATCGAGGAATCGCTGAAATCCATCTTGCCCCATATCAAAGCGCGGACAACTATTCCATACGGGTATGGGATATCAGAGATCCTAGGTATCAATTCTAAGTATCCAATACTGACTGAAACCTGTATTGGCTCTCACCATTGTAAAAGCACATCTTTCACCAACTTAATCTAAGTGAATATGGATCTGTAATATCTCATTTCAAAGCTGTGGATAACCTGTAGTTTTACATTCTGCAAACCTAATTTTGATTGTGGCATCTGTGTAAGTTCTCAGTCGTACAGGAGTTGTCCATCGTAGGCAAAGATTCTTCAGTCTGCATCTGTACTCTGTAGCTGAAGTGTAGGACATTTTGCTCCTCATCCAAAGAATATGAATAGGATCATTGAGACCAAGACAGACAACAAAAGTCTTTTTCTCTAGCCTTTAGAACCGAGAGAGGTGGACTTACAGGTAAACTCCTCCTATGAACCTTGTTCAGCCAAGCTTCAAAGCTTGGGTGAACAAGCACCCAAGCTTGTTCAGTGCTGACAAAGCTCTTTAGATGAAGAGCAAAACGTCCTACACTTCAACTACAGAGTACAGATGAAGACTGAAGACTCTTTGCCTCTGATTAAGGCTGTGAAGCTATGATTTGTGTCACAACTCAAGTAATGAAATAATATTGGCCCCTGATGAAGGTCTCAGTGTTTTTATTTTAATTCCTGGCCCAGGAATTACAGAGAAACAAGCAATAAAGCAAGACTAGATATGTGTAACCAAACGTTTTACTCAAAAGAAATTCAAAACAAGTTTTGTGTAATAAAACTACTTCAAGAAGTAGACTTCTAAAGTAAAGCTGGCTACACAATACAAGATTTTTAATCTTTTGAGATATTAAATGTGTGTGCAGACCACACACTTAAGGACAGAGATGAGGACACACATACACACACATGAGGAGTCCCACGGCAGATCATGGCTTGCAAGAATGTTTTATTGGGCCACGCCTCCTCAGACTCAGAAAGACAAAAATTCTGGCTAAAAATCCTGTAGTGTGTAGCCAGCTTTACTGTACAAAAGATATCAATCAGTGAGAAAATCTTTGACACATTCTTTGAGATGTAAATGTTTACAAAACGTGTTCATAACTCAATCATCTGTTCATAAAGAGGAAATCCACATAAAAATGTGACTCATGGACCTTCTGTAGAAATGAGGACGGCCTTTGGGGAGTAAACGGAAAGGTTACTGGAAGTTTCAGGTGAGGAAACCCTGGACTGTAGGATAAGATTAGAGATAAGAGATAAAGACTTTATTGATCTCACAAAGGAGAAGTTCACTTGTTACAGCAGCTCAATAACACGCAGGAAACTTCTGCTGTTCAAGTGGTATTAAAATCGGACATTTCATTTTCCATGCAACACGTGTATGATTAAGTAAGTCATGAGTAAGTGAGTGCAAGTTACTGTTTTTTCCTGATATTTATAAACTTTTTTACTGTACTGCCAGGTCTACAATAAGAACTTACTGATGTCTGTGTAAGCTCTCAATAGTACAGGAGTACTACTGGGAGTACATCATAGGCAAAGATTCTTGAGTGGTCATTTGTGCTATATAGTTGAAGTATGTTGTTTCGCTATTCATCCGAAGAGCTTCATCAGCGGCACTAAGGCCCTTGGGACACAGTGGGAGGAGTTTACCTGATTACATCTAAGGTGGTTCCTAAAATATACAAATGTCCTGCCAGCAGTCTATATTAAACATTCTGCACTTCGACGACATAGTACAGATGATGACTCAAGAATCTTTGCCTATGACTGCTTACTAATGTCTTCTATTTATATTGCGCTTTACAGATTTGTGTTTACAAGTTTCTTAAAGAGCTGCAATGTAATCATTATTCATTCACTCTATACTCGGTGGTGGTAAGCTATTATTATAGCCACAGCTGCCCTGGGGTTGAATGACGAAGGCATGTTAGGGAACACAGTACAATGAAATGGCTATTTATCATATTAGGACATGCTGCACTGTTGTACCATCGCTGTGGCAAAAAATTGTCATATTATTCTTATCACACACATGTTTATGAGTATTGTCATCACTTTTGGATATGCGCCTTTATGAGAAAATAGTTCATATGTGCCGACAGAGAAGACGTGCACTGAACTTTGTGTGTTTTTGTTTCATGTGGATTGACCCAGGAATTAAAGAGCCATAGCTGAAACACTCGAAATCTGAGTTTTGACAGTTCCCATAGTTACCAGCACCGATTTTTGAGCTGCGCTCCACTTCAGGTTTACATTATAGGCTCTTTACAATGTTGTGGTGTCACGTGAACCCAACCTATTTGGAATAATGCAGGAATAAACATTCTTGTAGGGTGTCCAAAGTGCAGCCCGGGGGCCAAATGTGGCCCTCAGACCGATTTTTGGTGGCCCACAAGCTTCTTGTTGAATTGGCAGAGAAGAGATTAATATAAATTAAAAAATAAATAAAAGTTTAATAATTCTACACAATTAACCCCTCAAAAACGAATAGCCTATTTTATGGTAAGACAGAGCTTGCATTAAAGGAATAGGCCACCGTTTTTCCAAACTGAGATATGTTCTTACCTGGGCTTAGACGAGTTGGTCACGCAAATAGACCAAAGATGTTGTTAGTATTTAGCCTCTCCCAGCGTATTCCTATGGGGACAAACGGGTGAAGTTAGAAGCCACCTTTTCCCTATTTAAATACGGTTATGTGAGAAGTTACACAAAACTAAACATGTCGATTTTCTAAGCAGTCGTCGAGAGAGTGATTGTTGGTGGTGGTTGGAGGGGCCCATGGCATAGATTGGCAGCCTCTGCTCCAGTCTGCTCTATGGCAGCTGTGGCTCCAATAGTACCTTACCACCACCAAGTATGGAGTGACTGAATGATGACGAACGCTTTGAGAAACCTGTGACACAGGCTTCTAAAGCGCATTACAAATGTGAGCCATTATTATTAGTTTTGCAGTTTTGTTTGGATGTTTGTTTTTTTCATTAAAAGAAAAAAACAATAAAAAAAAAACTACAAAAACGGCATTCATAGAAAGAGTATTACAATATTATAGTAGCATAGTATTATAGTATTAGTATAGTATTGTCTCCTGATCTGGAGACAAATCAGGACTAAACCCAGTCTAAAGCAGGTCTATCCCGGTATAGTCCAAAGAAGTTTTGAAAGTTTGTGGCTTTACCTGAGCAGGTGTGTCTGTTTACGCTGCATTCCTTTAGAAAGGATACACACAAGGACAAGGAGCTAACACAGACGAGTCAGACAGAGAAGAGTAGTACTGACCGTGTACTTGTACTTCTACTATTTGAAGTAGGAGTAAATACTGTAGTAGTTTCACTTCCTTCTTCTCTCTCCTCACTCCCACCTCAGCCTTCCCTTCATTCCTTCCCCAAAGGCTCCTCCCTGCACTTCCTGTAAAACCCAAGTCTTTACAAAGTTAAAGCAACAGGAAGCTTTAAATAAATAAACATAAAGCAGATTCAGAGAAATTATCACAATCCACATGAGATCACAGTTTGATTGCAAATTCACAAATGCAATTGTTGGATTTATTTCTATCAAGCTTGTAACAGTAAAAACATGTCATGTATTTATGCAATTTAACATCACTTTACAGAAGGAAAAGTAAAAAGTACTTCCAAACATCCAAATTACTCAAGTTAAAAAGCAACAGTGGTCAGAGTACTGAGTAAATATAAGAGCATATGATATAGAAGTGATAGTAGAGGCAGTAGTAGTAGTATAAGCAGTAGGATCATCAGTAGCTCTAGTTTAATAGCAGTAGTTCTGGCAGGTTGTGATCACATGGTTCCTCTTGTGGACAGGCAGGATCAGACGTGTCTTCATTCCTTTGTTACATGTCGTCAGTTGGCGCGTGGTTCTGTGATTCTAAATAGTTGTAAGCATTAATGCTTATTTTATACACTGAATACAGTATATGCAGCTGCACTCTTTTCATTTGAATTTTGTGAACTGAAACAAAAAAAGAACCATTGAAAATAAAAAAAGAGTGTCAGAAAATTGTGTGAAGACAAAATAATCTGTGTCTTCCTTCCATACTATATTTAACTATATATAATTACGCTGTAATAACATACTTATCACAATATTTACATATCATACTTACCAAGATATTTACACTCCTATTACAGTACAGTAATAGGAGTGTAAATATCTTGGTTTTACATGGGAAGAATAGAGTAATTACCTTGTTAGTACACAGTATGTAGTGGTCATTAATCTAAAGTGCTACCCACTTTTCAAATCGCATAAGGACGTATCAAGAAACAAGGAGCAGAAATGTCACAAGTGTTTACTTTTAGTAAATGTACAACTCTTTGTGTTAAACAAAACAGGAGTTTGGAGCTGGCCCACGCAAGAGCAGCTGATACTCTGATGTCATCTCTTCAGGTCAGCATCTCTTGTGCTTAGATCCTCATGCTTCTTCATGCTGCACAACATTTTTGTAAAAGAGCCTAAGCATGTGCTGCACTGTCGTTGTGCATACATTTGCCAAAGTAATTAAAGCCATAGTCTTTATCTAAACTTGGCACAATAAGAAAAGAACATACACTAATGATGCGTTCACCCTGTTAAACTAGAGACTCAACAAAATATGGCCTACTTGTTAATTTTGGGTTGGCAAATTGAGACCCATTTTTAGGGTCGGGTTGGGAGTGGTCAGAAAAAAGCAACTCATCATTAATCCGATCATTAGCAATGTTGTTGTTATATGAGATATTTTTTACAAGATTTTAGTCTAGACTTTATACCAGACAGTTCAGTGTGAAAGATGCTGATGAGCAGGAGAGACATTCCTCAAATCCACAGACTGATCTAAATCTAGTTTAGGCGACTCTAGGTCTGTCCTCACCTGAGAGTGTGCAGAGAACATTGGGGCTCCTCTTGAAGAGCAGACAGCTGATGGATGGTTGTAGCTCAGGTCCAGGTGTGTCAAATGGGAGGGGTTGGACCTCAGAGCTGAGGCCAGAGCAGCACACCCTTCCTCTGAGATCATATAGCCTGAGAGGCTGAATAACGGGATTCAGTAGAGTCATTGTCTGCCCTAACAACATGACAAACTAACAGAAATGAACATTACCACTCTGACCTGAGCTGCTCCAGTTTGCAGTGAGGACTCTTCAGTCCAACACACAACATCTTCAGCCTTGAGTCCTTCAGGTCGTTGTTACTGAGGTCCAAGACTCTGAGACTAGAGGAGCCGAGGACTGAGGACAGAGCTTTACAGCTGCTCTCTGACAGGTTACAGCTGCTCAGCCTGGAGAGAAGACACAGTTTTATGAGAAGAGGTTTAGAAGTTTAGTATAGTAAAGCAGGGTACAGATTACAGGCTTTTAAATCTTTGTCAACTTGTCTAGTGCAGTGGTTCTCAACCTTTTTTAGTTGCGACCCCCAATATAACTGTGGCTGGTAGGGCTGGGTATCGATTTGAATTTCCCAAATCTATTTGATTTGATTCACAAGGAACATATTTGATTCGATTCACGATTCACTTTGAAATGAAACAGCCTTTTGAGTCCTGATTTTGAGAGAGTCTCGACCAGGAACTTAAACCTGGACTTCAGTTTTGATTTGAGGAGATTTTGACACTCTGTGATCATTTCAGTCTGGCAGTGTTAAGAGTCATGTCTAAAGTATGAAAATAATTGCACTCAAATATCGCCCCCAGCGCATTTCCTTTAGGGACAATCATAGAGGCGTCTTCATATTTTCATTTAACTATTATGTACTATTATTTATATATGAAGAGTTCATTTGCAAAAACAGATAAGTGCCACTGACAAAAATAAACGTAAGCTTGTATTTTTCTCTTTGTGTTGCAGTGATCTTAATGACCATATGAATTTTAGTGAATCAGAAATGTGAAGTCACTTGTTATTGATGAAATGTATTCTTATTTCTTTTCTTTTCTTTTCTTTTTTTTTTTTTTACAGTAAAACAAATTTGTATGGAAGTAATGTGTGACTATGCAATACAAAGCAAGAAATAATCCAAATTAAATACATTAAAAAAAACTGACCAGAGAAGTGACGTAAACACGTTGCTGCGTATAACCCGGAAGTGACGAGCTGTCAGCTGAGTCAAAACAACAAACACGAATCGACCAGAGGCAGCAGACCAACTGGGTTCAAACGGGTCCAGAGCGAGCTAACACGGGGCAGGGCCAGCCGATAGAGTGTGGACCATAGATATATAAACATGTGGACAGCGGTCTGAAGCAGCTCTGGGATCGGCCTGGACGGAGCGACGAGTCCAGAGGAGCGTCGTCTTCTGAGCGGGGCGTCCCGGAGTGGGTATCCGCCTGAAGCAGCTCTGGGGTCGGCCTGCAGACAGAGCGTAGGTTTGCCTGGGTCTCACTAAATTTACTAAGCTTTGTCGGTTTAGTGATCACATCAGAATCTTTTTTTTTTATCACTATCGTTCAGAAACTATGATTTTTTTTTTTCTGGGAAATAAATGGTGCAACATACAATTGGATGACCACCTCAAGTGTAGGAAAAATACTTGATGAATTAAAACTTAAAATGGATAAAGACTTGTGGATAATGGGACAATTTCAATTGCAGTTAAATGGAAGTGGATTAACACAGCAACAGATCAATATTAAATCAGAAAAGATAGGACACCCAGGGCGGGCCCAGAACTTATGTGTAATTTGACTTGAGGGGCCCTCATAACACTTGTATTGGACTCAACTATTATTAATTGTGCCTGATCCTGTGTTGTAGTATTCGAGGCAGTTTGAAAAGCTAAGAGTGGAGCAAACTATGCACATAGCTTCCCTGCATCAACATAAACAATTCAAAAATAATAGGCTACACAAATTCAGCTATAACGTTGGAAAAATAAACCGATATTTAATTTATTTACTTTATGCAGTTAAGCGCTGTACTGCAATATTGAATACATCATTGTTTTTAATGAAAATGTAAGAACTCTTGGGACCCCCTGATGGCATTGGGGCCCTAAGTAGCTGCTTCATCTACTTAAAGGCTGGGCTGAGTCCAGCCACATTTTGTGCACTTTATGGAATGAAATCCATTGATATTTCTTGTTCTGTAGCAGGGTTCTGGTAGCCTGAGAATACCGACGCTGATCGCGCTTGAATCTTTTCGAACTGCTCAACAGCCTGGAAACCAAGGCCAAAATCTTCGTAGGAATTTGGGGACCAGTCACAGAACTGGGAGGGACAGCAAGACGATGAAGCGTACTATTGGACAGACTGGATTAGCTGAGGCTCATATATCATCCGGTACAACTGATACGATTAGCTATGGGCTACATGCAGATGCAAATGATGCATATGACAGACATTCGTAGCGCCCAATAAACAATCGTGGACAATCATAAACCACACCTCTCCTATGAGAAAATTAATGGATGGTTCCCAGGCTAAATATGCACTTGTGATATTTAGGGTTCTGGGGGCATTAAAAAACATTAAAATCAATCAATTAGATCTAGCATTCACACACATGTTTTTGAATATTGTCACCACCTTTGGACCCCTTTATGAGAAACTAATTAGACCTCAGTTCATGTGCTAACAGAGAAGACAATGAACTTTGTGACAGTTTTTGTATCATGTGGGTTGGTCCAGGAATTACAGAGAAATTAGCAATAAACTTGACTAGAAATCAGCATTTTGACAGTTACCATAGTTACCAACACAGAATGTTCAGCTGCCCTCCACCTCAAGTTTAATCTATAGGCTCTTTAGAATGTTGTGATGTCACTTGAACGTATATTGTATCACAGGCCAAGGTTCTTCAGTCTTCATCTGTACTCTGTAGTTGAAGTGTACGATGTTTTGATATTAGTCCAAAGATCTTCCTCAGCGAATAAAGACTTGCAGTAAACACGCTCGAGGGTCTCTTAAGAGCAAACCAGAAGGAGGAGTTAACCTCTAAGTCTCTCCTCTCTTGGTACAAAAGGTTGGAAAACATCTTAGCCTATTCATACTTAATAGGGCTTGTTACCTCTCTATTGTCTCACCCTGGGCTAAGTTCTAAGGCTGTTGTTCTAAGTTCTAATGACCCTGCTCCGCCCAGTAGTCCAGGCTCATTAGAACTCATTAGAACTTAGCCCAGGGTGAGACAATACAGAGGTAACGAGCCCTATTAAGTATGAATAGACTAAGATGTTTTCCAACCTTTAGTACCAAGAGAGGAGGGACTTAAGGTCTCATTATGCTTCCCGCATGTAAATTCTGCACGGAAATAAGCCGTGTAGTCAGCAAGTTTTCTTGGACACCAATGCGGCAAATTGAGCCGTGCGGAAGCCGCATGAAGGGGCGTGTCTAAAAGAATTATGCTCTTTTTTTCCCGCACGGAGCCATGCGGACCTCACGGATGCGTCAAGCATAATTCTAGGTTTAGAGGTTGACTCCTCCTTCAGATTTGTGCTTAAAAGACCCACAAACACGTTTAAATCTTTATTTGTTGAGGAAGATCGTTGGACTAAGATCGAAACGTCCTGCACTTCAACTAAAGAGTACAGATGAAGACTGAAGAATCTTGGCCTACGATGGACAACTCCTGTACGACTGAGAACCTACACAGATTTGGTGTTTAGTTGCTCTTTAAGAAAAATTTATACTTGAGGGACTTTCTCAATAATATCCTATTGTAGTTTATCGACAATGTTAGATGTTCCCCCTAAATCGACTTCTATGGTAACATTGAATTAATGACATTCCATCCCAAACGCTGCAGACTGAGTGGCGTACCCTGGATCATAGCCACCTGACGGAGCTGTGACGGCTGCCTGCGCCCGTCTGACGGAGCTCTGGGGGCGGTCTGAGCCGGACCAGGATGTGGGTGGAGCCTGAAGAGGTTTTGCTGGCCGCAGCACTGTGGGTCTCCGAGCGGGCCAACCCTTTCTTTGTCCTGCAGCGGAGAAAAGGCCACGGGCGTGGCGGGGGTCTGTCCGGTGAGTGTCCGGGAGACAAATTACTCCATTTGTTTGACTTAAGTCTGTAGCTGTGTCCCGACCACATGCGGCGAAATGCTTGAAACGCAGACGCTTGTTTATTTTGAAGACGACGTGTGTCACTTTTGTGTCACCAGAGAATGCGTGTTGATGCCATACGGTTCTCATGCCTGTCGGTCTCCTCACTCAAATGCATATGCATTGCATAGTACTACAACACAGAAATGCGTTGCTATGTCACAAAAAATAGGCATTTTTTTCGTGGTATAGCTACGCCAAAAAGACAGACTTGAGGGGCTTCTCTTTTACCGATGATATCCCACCTCTTGTTTCTGTGGTGCGTGGCACAGGTATGTGCTGTCATGATCTCATCTGAATGAATTTCTCATCTGTGAGATCAACAAATTCTATTCTGCTGCTTGCTTCTCCTCAGCCCCGTGCTGTCCCCATTCCTCCCCTGAGAGGGGAGAGGGGGGCCGGCAGCAGAGACAGCGGCCAGAGCCACACAGCCATTTATTTCTTTAAAATCAGGGCAGTTTTTGACCCACAGGCTAAAATGGCAGTATGATTCATGTGAGAGCATAGACAGGATG
>OMNZ01018604.1:0-20568 GCA_900303255.1 Lesueurigobius sanzi | reverse complement strand
AATTATAAAAGTTACACAAAATGGTGCAACAGACATTGAAAGAACGAAGCTTCCTCAACAGGTAGATTCTCTGTTGGCCTTTCTTAATGACTACTTCTGTATTTGACTCAAACTTCAGCTGAGAGTCAAATATTGTGCCCAAGTACCTATGTGAGTCCACAATGTCCACATTTTTGTTGTGAATGGTGCTGACTTCACACGCGTTCCTGTTGCGCCTAAAGTCTATCATCAGCTCCTTTGTTTTAGATACATTGAGATCTAAGTAGTTCTCGTCACTTAGATCTCAATGTATCTAAAACAAAGGAGCTGATGATAGACTTTCGGCGCAACAGGAACACGTGTGAAGTGATGATCGGACCAATGGGACGTCCGACCAATGGCCCTGTTTTTCTATGACTGAAGGAATGAATGGCATCTCTACTCAATGGTACATTTTCGGAATAATGGGTCGTCGGACCAGTGACATGGAGCCCAAATCGGTACTAGCAGCTTACAGGACTTCATTTGGTCAGTCGGCCTTTTCATACAAAAGTTGTGGAACTCACTCCCCACTGAACTTAAGACCATATCTGGGGGTGCCCGGGTGGAGGTGTGGTGTCTCTGCCTCCTCTGGGTGCTCTGGCTCGGTGCCTGGGTGCTGTCCTGTGGGTGCCCGGGTGGAGGTGTGGTGTCTCTGCCTCCTCTGGGTGCTCTGGCTCGGTGCCTGGGTGCTGTTGCTGATGTGCTGCTCCCGACGCAGACGGCTCCTCTGATGGTGCTTCCTCACCTGCTTCATCTGCACTCAGCCGAATATAAATTTATGAGTTTATTTTGTTGACATATTATGTTAGATGGGATTATCAAATAATGTCTCTTTTGGGTTCAAAGCTTAATAAATCAAGGAATAATTGATTGAAATTAGATATTGAAGAATTCTTCAGAGAAAAAAAAAATCACAATTTTGTCAAGTATAAGATGCGATTGCACTTGATTGTACTTTAAACCACAAGATTAATATGGCATAATTCCGGTTCCCTTGAGCAAAGACTATGAATATTCAGCATAGACCATACAAAGAGTGGACGTAGGGTTAGCTAATTAAAAAGCCATAATTGGACACTTTTCATTCTTATCTCCACGTGTTTGGCTGAATACAGGCTATGGTTCTATTCTTTTCTCTCTCATTTATTTTCATATTTATTTTCACCATAGACTTAATATGGAAGCAGCTCCAAAAGCACTGCTCAACAGCAGCATGACTGACCTTCCTTTAGCCCACGCCATTGAACTTACAATTTCCCATATAGTTCTACGGAGAAACGTTGAAACAGTGCAATAATTACTCATTAT
This sequence comes from Lesueurigobius sanzi, assembly GCA_900303255.1. NCBI lineage: Eukaryota > Metazoa > Chordata > Actinopteri > Gobiiformes > Gobiidae > Lesueurigobius > Lesueurigobius sanzi. Next base: position 19,239 of record OMNZ01018604.1, on the reverse strand, counting down.
TGTAAAGATTGGTTTGTTTCCAGGTGAAAGTTAAGGCTTCGGCGTATTGCCTGCAGTGTCTCCCCTTGGTTCATGCATGTCAGAGTAAACCTGTATATTGTCGACATTCTGGTGTGTTTTGAAAGTCCAGACAGCACTAAAGCAAACTTCCACTTAGTGATCCATGTACTGGGCTCGCTACTTTTCAAACAAATGCACGACAATTAATGTAACTGGGTTGCAGCTCATTTATATTTATTCATTCAGCAGCTTTAGGGCCAAACCAGGATCAAACCAAGACTAAAGCAGCAGCAGGCTTAACAAGAGTGAACCGCCTCACTCTTTATGATGTCATTTAGTGAAACTGTGTTGGATGACGAAACTAGACCACGCTTTTAAAATCCTTTTCATTGTCAGCTCTTAGACACATCTGCTGACCACAGCCACACTGGCCTCACTGCTCCTCCATAACCACGAACATGGGCTTCAATGGAGCCTTACAGTCCTATAAGCTGTGTTCCACCTCTACATCGGACACACCCACCTTTATTAAAGCAGCCTTTGGCATGACCTAGCTGGAGGGTTCTATATGTTGCTATTGTATATGTTTTAGGTTTTTGAAGAAACAGGAGCAGCCAACTACAGGAGGAACATGGTGCAGTCTCCAGGCCTTGGGACAATCCTGCTGTGAGGTATCAAAGTTAACCACCACTAACCAGTAGCTAAACCTTATACCGGGGGTCACCAACCCTCTGCCCCTGGGCACCCATGTGCTTTTGGGACATCCCCAGTAGCCCTTGAGACTTTTTCTGAAAACAATCTGATTCTTAAAAATACAGTTATTTCTGTTCTTGTTCTTTGTTTTAGATAATTAATTTGTAATATAATATGGTTAATATCCAATTATTAAACAGTTTTTAACATTTGTAACCCTGGTGCCCTCGAACAACTTAATATGAAAGTACTTTATTGTGTTGAATTATCAAATTATAAAGCTGAAAGTACTTTATTGTGTTGAATTATCATCTTGGTCGTCCAAGAGGGTTAGGGTTTTCTTGTAAGCAATAGCTCGCTGCCATTTTTGTCAAGCAAAAGTAGCTCAAAAGTAGCTCACAGGGTAAAAAAGGTTGCAGACCCCTGCTGCATCAGATAGTGCTTGAAGCATCAGGTGGACGTCAATAGGGATTCATAGAACTGTAGTTACAGTTGTAACCTTCACTGCTCCATGACACTGCACTGTGCAGTACAGTATATCACTAATATCATATTAATGATAATCAATCATTATGAGTCTTATCTTTTTTTCTCTTGAGAACTGTTATTTAGTATATTCATTTGTGTTTGCTGTGCAGTGTCTTACTTCCACTGTGTGTGTGCATGTTTTGACATTTTTATAATAAAGCTTGTTTTGATGGGAGAGTGTTTTTTCCTGCTAAAGAAAGTAGTGTGCAGTGTGCCTCAGCTCTGCTTTAGCAGGCTCACTGATGTTCAGTCCTGGTTTGAGAGCAGTTTAAGCACATTGTCTCGACTCTAAACAGAATAATCCTCATTGCGCTGGCTCTCATCTCGCTCCATGATAATCTCCCCTACAGTCGGTTGCCTATCATCATGTAATCGCTCATGCATTCCCTGGAGTGGAGCACAATCTGCTGCTGTCGCCTGGTCCTCTGGCTCCTCTTTGATTTGCCAGGTGTTGGTGCGAGCCTGGCCCTGGCCTCGGAGCCTCGGAGCCCCGGCCTCGGAGCCCCGCTCTCAGTGTCAGGCACAGGCCTCTGCAGCTCCTTTTGTTGTGCTTTGGATGGAGTGATCTGAAGTGATGTGCACTCTCTCTCCCACGAGACCACACTGCTCCCACCATCTGCCAAAGCAGCCTCTGAACAAAGCCACGTGAAGAGTAGCACATAGATCAGTCTGTGTCAGTGTATATAGTTATACAGTCATCCTGTTGGTGGGTTATTCCTGGTTTTAGTATTGTCAGTGGGAAGTAACCACATTTTCACTGCTTTTGCTTTTTACTTAAAAGGTGCACTATGCAACTTTTTATGTGAAAAAACAAAACAAAAACAGCAGACCTCAGATTTGGCAGAAGAATAAGTAAAATAGGACTAACAGAATAAATAGAGAGCATAGTGAAATAATAAATATGTCTAAAATGATAATTATTAATTAAAATCTAAACTAAAAAGGTGGGTCTTGATATTAAATGATATTAAATCGGAGAAAATATTAAATCGGAGAAAAAAGCATGACGCGACCAACTTGAGTAGTGGAGTAGAAAGTAATATATTTGTTTGTCAAATGTAGTGGAGTCAAAATAATAAGTTGTCAACAAACTCAAGTAAAAGTACAGATCATCAAAAACTTACAGTACTTAGGAATTGAGTGATATCAGAGGATGCATTTTGTCATTTTATATTTTCATGGCCAAAATTGCCTGTATTTTCAGCAACGAGATCTAAATAATAGATAGAGCCAAGTGTAAATGTATAGTTTTATTTTCTTGATATATTAGTTACAAAGATTTGTTCAGTGGGGATTTGGGATATTTTGCTTCGTTTTTGAATAAACTAGTTAAGAGAATAAATCTGTATGAAATTGACTTTGTTTTAACTTAATTAACTTGTCTTTTGGGGTTCAAAACTCAATGAATCAGTCAGGAATGGATTCAAAAATTTGAAAAACAAATAATAAATATAAACTAAACATTGTTAAGTACACGACTGGAAGGTCTGGCGTCTGTAGGAGCTACTAAAGTGGAAGAAAAATGCATTTTGAGAAAGCATTGCTTTGAATTTTCTGTGTAAATCTGTGGAGAAATCAGTGCAATAATTCAACACATTATTGTGAAGATTTGGCAATTTCTTTCTTTCCAGGAAACGTTTATGTTAAGAAATAAACTGGCCCAAATTATTATTATTTTTTTTTTTTTACCTTTGCCTGTAACGTCTCCCCTAAGTACATTTACTTTGTTACTGGTGACTGCATGAACCCAAAAACCCAGACACAGGGAGAACATGCAACCTCTGCCTAAAAAACACAGCTTTCACCAAATCTTCCTATTGCGAGCAGCAGGAACCACTGAAAAGTCATTTTAAAAAGATGAATACGACATTAGGTGAAGTTTACCGTGTTCTTCCACCTCACACATCTTCATAGCGGTACACGAGCACCCCCTGATGGTCATGTTTGGAACAACAGACTGATGTTCTCTGCCAAGAGTTTTATTGTTATTTATAGCTTTGGATGCCCCTCTTTAAACTCATATTTAATCACATTTGTTTTTGCCGACAGCCCACAATAATTTGTTAATAGTTTTGAGTCCTTTAATGTAGATTCATCGTAATATTGTCCAGCCAAATGTGCTTTTCAAAATGCAATGGAACACTCAGTCAAACCTTATTTATATAGACTTCATATTTTAAAATCAGGTTCTTGTCTACAAATACCTATTAAGGAGAGACACAGGTGAATTTTGAAAAGAATTTGAGATATAATTTTGAAAGTTGAAGATTACTGACAAATTTCATGTGTAATATGATCAAAACTGACTACAGTACCGGTCAAAAGTTTATATGATCTCACTGTAGACATTTATTTATGAATGAACATAAATGGAATTATATTTCAAACAAAAAATCTTGAATTCGATTCTTCAAAATAGCAGCTTTTTTGTATTTTATTACTGCTTTGCACTTTTGCTGCTTCATGAGGTCATGAAGCTCATTGAGAAAATGTCAAGAATAAAGAGACAATTTCTGATTGAAGCTATATGAGCTCTGTAGGCTCCTGTAGGGCCTCTCATGGTAAACAGGTCCCTTCAGACACAGAGCGGTCCAGAAGACCCTAATGATGAGACCAAGGATGTGAAGGAGCGCTGTGGGGCCACCTGCAGGAGGAGCCATAAGGGACTGGTGCAGTGTGGCCCCCGCGACCAGTCAATGGATAAGCAGAAGCAATAAGCAGATTATGCTTAGGGCCCCGAGGCCCCCAATACTGCACTTGTACTACACTTGTAGTACAGGTGTTGTGTGCCTGATACATTTTCGAATGTCTCCTCAAAATAACTACACTATAAAAAGTAATCCAGAAACTAGTCAGCATTAACATGAATATATTATAAGTTTTTTTTTTCATGTAATTTTGAATACAATTAGATAATTATTTGTTTATCTCACTGACAGAATTCTTTAAATTAGTTTCTCAAATCAAGGGCAAACAAAATTGTAGCTTTCTTTTTGCAGCATTGTCCACTTTCTTTTACAAACATAGTCAGGTTGAAGGATGGGGTAACTGACTCTTTGTTTCACTTATGTTAATACACATTTATCCAAAATGATTTATCCGGCCCTGAGCAGAAGAAGATGGATGGATGAAAAGTGTTTCCAAACTATTGACTGGTATTGTATATTTGTGGCAAAGAATTATGCATTATGGACAGATTAGATCATGGATTTATTTTGTTGAAAGATACTAATTTTTGTTTTGTGCAGATAATGTCATCAAACACATTAGAAAAGTGCATTCTGGGAAAATGACTCATGAAATTACAAAAGTCCAACACCTTCCTGTGAAGATGTGTTGTCTCCATGACAAAAGTTGAGAGTAAACATTCCCAAAACCTGCAAATGTAAAAAGGTGTGTTTTCCTTGTGGTGTCTCCATATAATAATACTTAATAAATCATTGCAACAGGCAGCTGGCTCGAAGGAAAGCGCAAACTTCCACCTCAGAATACATTTTTAGTTGCTGAGTCACACTCCACATTTTAGAGCCGAATCCTTTTTATTACTGCTGCAGACAAAATGGCTGAAGGACAGAGGAGCAAAAGCCCAGACACCTGTGGTTAGACTTCGAACTCATCGTCTGAGTAAATGTATTTTAGAGCACGCTGTGAGAGACAAAGATCATATTTTGGAAACATTTTGAGTCACCTTGAGGGGATGTCTTCAATCACTGGACACTTCAGAGAAATACTGAGGGGACAACAGGTGCACGTGGTCATTTAAGGACTATTCAAACTGAGTACTGTCAACACATTTGATAAGATACTGATATAGGGTTTACTTATTCCATACGAGTCCACTGTCTCTGTCTCTATAGGAGGGCTGGTGATGTGGCGAGGCTTTGGCGCCCCCCAGTGGTGCGTAATATATTCGCAAATTCGGTGCGTAAAATTGATGTACTCGCCATTAAAGAGTCATAATGTTGTACACCCGGGCACACATGGGTTTAGTTTATGTTAAATTCACATTATGGACAAGCTAAAAGAAATATATACGTATCAAAGTAACATGATGGTGGTCTGAAATTGGGCTTTAAAATAACCCAATGGCCAAATGCATTTTTAACTGGGGTGTGACAGGGAGTGAAATGTTTGTTGTTGTTGTTGTTGTTTACGGTATGTCTATGGTCCACAGTCTTCACCTCTGCAGCACTTTAGAGACACTGATGATGCTGCAGTCTTTGACATGAATCCGCCGCAGAGTCAGACCATGGACCTGCTGCAGAAACACGGTGCACCTGTCCCGGGACTGGCTCCGCTCCAGACCTCCGCGTGCCCTCTCGTGCAGAGGCGTGGCCCCTCTGGAACCAGGGCCATAGCACTCTGCTCCTCCACAAGACTCATCCACTAAGAGCGGGGGGACATTGTAATGGGCAAGTTTCATAATTGTTCAAGTTGTTTCAGTCAAACTCTTTTCAAACAATCATCAGATGGATATTTGACTGTCCCGCAGCATCACAGTCCTGCTCCACTGCAGCAGCACGCGCACACAGTCATTGAGCGCATGCCTCGTGCTGCTGCAGTGACACTGGAGTTTACACACACACACACAGACCTGTCCCACACACACACACAGACCTGTCCCAGTGAGGAATGGGCCGCTGTAACCCCACACTGATGCGGTCGGCATGTTATTGAACAGTAAAGTAAAGCTGCTCGTGAGTCGTGAGGCGGGACAGTCCAGAGATTCCGCATGAGTGGCTCATGCCCCCCACACGGGGGGGGTGTGGTGCTGGGGGTGATTCTGCCAAATCCGCAGGTTTCCCTCCTCTCTCTGTTGTCTCAGAGTTGGCCCTGCGTCAGATGATGCGCCGCGCGTGCTCTATAAAGGCACCTGTCCTGGCACAGCTCACGCGCATCTGACTCTGTCTCCTACTCTCCTCGCGCTCAGCTCCATCACTCTGCCCCATCAGGACCATGAGTTTCTCCAGTGATGTGTACAGTTCCAGCTCGTACCGGAAGATCTTTGGCGATGCCCCTCGCTCTGGGCGCGTGTCGATGGCCAGTCCGTCTCGTGCGCACTCAGCGGGGCTCCGCAGTAGTCTCCATCACCGCTACGGCTCCCCGTCCATGTCCTCCGGGATCCGCAGGACCAATGCGTCCCGCGTGAACCTGGCCATGCACGAGCCTCTGGAGCTGTGCGCCTCCACAGCGGTGACCAACGAGCTGAAGATCGTCCGTACCAACGAGAAGGAGCAGCTGCAGGGGCTCAACGACCGCTTCGTCTCGTTCATCGAGAAGGTGCACAGCCTCGAGCAGCACAACCGCGTGCTGGAGGCGGAGGTGACGCTGCTGCGGCAGCGCCACAATGAGCCCTCACGTCTGCACGAGCTCTATGAGCAGGAGATCCGCGAGCTCCGGGCGCGTGTGGAGGAGCTGACGCACGAGAAGAGCCAGATGCACGTGGACTGCGTGCAGATGAATGATGCGCTGGATCGCTCGCGAGAAAAGCTGGAGGAGGAGAGCCGGCAGCGCGAGGAGGCGGAGAATGCGCTCAAGGGCTACAGGAAAGATGTGGACGATGCCACGCTCTCGCGTCTCGAGCTGGAGAAGAAAGTGGAGGCTCTGCTGGACGAGATCGCCTTCCTCAGGAAAGTGCACGAGGAGGAGTTGCACGAGATGCAGGCGTCACTGCAGGCTTCTCAGGTAGGCTACCGCACGTGCACAAACACGCACCGGTCACATGGCCCCGTTTGAAGCTTTTCAAAACTTATCTGAAGACTCACGGCCCTGTTGTGCTCCACACAACTTCCTCATGAAGTTTACTTACTGCCTGGTTCACCATACGGGTGTAGGGCAGTATCATGAAGTACTTACTGCCTGGTTCACCATACGGGTGTAGGGCAGTATCATGAAGTACTTACTGCCTGGTTCACCATACGGGTGTAGGGCAGTATCATGAAGTACTTACTGCCTGGTAACCCATAGGGCTGTAGTATCATGAAGTTTGGTGAGATCAGTGAAAAGTATAACAGAGGCACATACCATTGACATTGGGGACTGCACGAGCCTCTGGTCCCAGTTGCTCACGGATATTGGCTGATAATGAATGGCACTGCAGCGCCTCGTGCCTCTGCTCTGCGGCATCTCGCGCTCTCACGCCTCCGCACAAACTTCAGACTCCCGCAGCCCACTCCTGTCTGAGTTCACATATAGCCCTATCCCATACATTTCCTTTTTGAGTTGCTGCTTTGGGTCGAATGAAGTTTTGTGACACGCTGGTGCGTCCGCCTGTTGCCTTGGTTACGTCCTGGGATGGATGAAAGACTTTGACGCATTGACTTTGTTTGTTGATAGAGAGGTGGAGGGCAGGAGGGAGGGGGGGCGCGCATTAAACAGGGGCGTGGGCGTCCTTCTTATGCAGATCTGACTTTACTCATAAAAACAACATGAGAGAAAGTCAAAGACCTATTGCGTCTAGAGCCCATACAACTGGCCACGCCCCCTATCGATTTGGTCTCCAAATCGACATCAGTTAGTCACTTTCGCAGATGTGACATTCCAAATTGGTCCTTTGTAACCCTGTATTTTTCATGCCAATTAAGAAAAGTAGGAACTTTAAATATTGCGTGAGATAAGTTACAATTATCCTCAATATTTGAGAGTGGCAAAAATAAGTACACATAAGTCCTTCAAATCAAAATTAACTAGCCAACAGTATTTTGGCACAAAAGCTGCATTGATCATTAAAAAGGGGCGGGGCCTATAGGGTGTGGCTGCTATTGTCCCAGATATGACTCTATACCATCCTCATGGATGAGGAGAAATGTCTACTTATGACAACCAAATCCAGACTAATTATGAAAACTTTGCAACAATGGAAAAGTCCTGGATGACTAAGAACCTATACAAATAAATATCTTAAACTATATATCAGTTTGTAACAACATAGGCAAGAGTATCCCAGTGAGAACTGTGGTCTTGCTTCATTCACACTAACTTAATATAATATAATTGATTACAAGCCATTAAAGTGCATTTGTCAGACTCATTCATTTTTTCTCTAAACTTGGCACCGACCAGCTACAACTGTAGCCACAGCTGCCCCAGGGCTGCCAATCTGCACTTACTGCCCCTTCAACCTGCAACTTCAACGGACATCAAATTTGTGACTTTTGAGTCTAAACCAGTTCTATACCGGGTCTAAACTACAATCAGTAAACCATAAAGGTACCATTGGAGAACCATCATGCGAGAAGGTCCTAGGTTGGATCCCAGGGCCGGACAGGGCTTTTCTGGTCTGCTCCGCTTTCCCCCTACAACTAAAAACATGTACAATAGGCTCAGGATAAACAAGTTTGTGAGAGTGAATGTTAGTTACAAGTCCAGAGTGGTGTGTTTACATGCATGACAGTGATGTGTAATGATTAACATGCACTGTCCCTACCAAATAAATAATAAAGGAAAAATGAACAAAAAAGATTTACAGATTTTCCAAAAAACTAAACATGCACCAAAACAACTTATTGAACTTATGTTATTGTAACTAACATATCAACAAAATTAAACCATAATTTTAACCTAGCTCTATCAATGATTCAGATTTTGTATAATATAGACAATTTGGGCTATTTGTTTTTACACATAAAACGCCTTATTATAATAATAATTCATGAAAGAAAACTTTTTCTCATATTCATGTCATTAATCTACAGCAAATTAACATATTTTATGGAGTTCCGACAACATGGTAACAAATACTGTAATCTTTTTTTGTAAATAACTGTAGGAGAAGAACAACAACAACATTACAACATACAAACAATAAGACAAAATGTTAAATAAATCAAAATGATAGAAATGACATCATACAATTACATTTGATCTGGGGCTGATTTATTCGTCGTTCTTCAAAGACATGGGACACTTTGAATATTGTCAATATGCTGCTTTGTTAAATTTAGTTAATGAGTCGCATTCATGTACATCTCATCAAAAATCTAAAGTCATCAGTTTCAAACCATTTATCAAACCACTTTTAAATAAAAGAGTATTAACTCTGTTTCGACTAGATTAGACATATATAATTCTGTCTGTTTATCAAACTATGGTGTATCACTGGTGGTACTTCTTCAAGCAGTACTCAGGGTTGTTTTTTTCTACTTTAGACATGGTTTACAACCGGTTTACAGATAATTTAGTCCAACTTAGGCCCATTTCAGACCTGGTCTAGTTCTGATTTGATCCAGATCTAGCCCTGGTGGTACTTGGAAGGCCAAATCATTCATGAGGTGGTGCTTGGTGTGAAAGATTTGAAAACCACTGATCTACATTATTTGTCTTATTTCATGACATTTCTTTATTATTTATGTTATTTATTCATTTGATACTAATGAACATCTGCAAACAATAAGAGACGTGAACATGTCGGTCCGTAGTCCCAGAGATACACAAAGAACTCAATCAATACAACAACAGAAGTTAGTACAGCAAAAGAAACACTTCATGGTTACAAGACTGGTGTGTTTTAAGCCGCACTTTGAGTGACTGGTTCTGACTAGTTATGAGATTATCTCACTTGAAATAAGAAAAGTAGCTGCCAATAGCACAAGACCAATGTTTTGACCCCATTGGCAAATACATTTAATAAGCAACATTTTGACACAAGTCAGAAAGAACCCAGAACAAGTCAAATAATGAAGGTAAAATGAGTGACTCGGTCATGGTCACATTTATTTATTATAGCATTTTCAAACAGCAGGAACTGCCCCCAACTAAATGACTAAATCTTACTACTATCACTATACCTGCATGACTTTTTTTTAGTAGTGGAATGAAATATGTTTAGTCCTTCTTTAGTTTCCACCATTTCCACATTGTGGAAATATTATTATGCATCTAAATTCTAAAAAAGCATTTTTTAATTCTAAAAAATGTTTTTTAAATCAATGTCATGAGTTCGCAGGCTGGTTTTCTTGTATTTCTGTGACAGCGACCAAAAATATGCTCTGAGCAGCGATTGGTCGACTCAAAGAGGGCGTGGTTAGATTTTGGGATGCTTTTTTTAAATAAAAATTATTATATTATTACTATTGTTATTGATAATGTCATGAATGTGAACTGAAACAATGCATCGCAGTTAGAACAAAAAGTGCATGCAATTGGTCCATCGATAAAACTTTTGGTCGACCAAGACGCCATGGAGGGGGAGGGCTAGATTTTAGAAATGTGTTAGTGAAGTTGGGAATGAGTTTGGACCAAAACTATCAATTCAATTTAGTTTCACCCCCTTTCATTATTTGTTATTTAAAAAAAAAATCAGGTACAGTGCCTTTAACCAGTCAAATATTCTGAATTTCAGTCATTTAAACAAATCTAGATATTGGTTTTCTGCAGTCCATTTATCTTTAGTATTTAAGACAGTCATTTCTTTCCATTCCACCACAGTTTGAGAAAGCCAGCTCTTCTGTAAGGCTCTGGTTGCTGGGTAGATGTATAATCGTTGCCTGTGTGGAGCCTATGGGGAACGGTATTGCCTTGTAAGCGCATTGACAGCACAGCACCAAAACGGCCTGAGTCAGCTGCCTCTTCATCAGTGCAGCGTATCACCTCACCGGACACGCCACACCTTATACATAAATGCACAAGGATCGACGAGGAGGAGGAGGAGGAGGGGAGGGAACTGCACGCGATGGGGGGCAGATGGCGCACTCCGACATGTCCGGAGTATTGGTTTTACGGAAGTTTATGGGCCGCCGTGATTGGTGTAATAAGTAGGAGATTTAGCCCCTGGGTGTACGGGGCTTTCTGCGTCGAATGGCGAGATGTGGTGCGTTCAGCAAATCCGTGTTTCTCGTTTAAGTAACATGTTCGGATCAATAAAGTCAATTGGTCAAAGGAAGAGCAATAATAGCTTTTTGATGAATTGCTTTCTAATTGATCAATATTACAACTTAATGGTCTGAGTTCCTGATTGTCAAATACAGCTTTGTCGAAATAGTACTTATTATGCACCAATAATTTAAATGGTTAAGATTAGCGTTTCTTTCGACTTGAGATAGGAAGAAATAGCACAACCTGATTTAAATAACTGCTACTACTCCTTAATTTAATTGCTCAAAGTAAATGCAAGTTAAAAACTGCATTTTGTACATATAATCTTGTCCACTTAACACTAGACATGAATCAAAATGTTACTATCCCTAAAAGTAAACTACTTTTGCAGCATAAGAAGCACTTTGGTGGCTGCAAAAGTGGCTTTGGGACAAACTGGTGACTGTGTGGCAGTCATTCCGAGCCATTGGCCTTTTTAGCACATGCTCAGTTAGACGGGTGAAGTCTCTTATCCAGTGACATAATGGCAGCAGCTAATAGCTTGACCTTTCAAGCTAGTTGGCAAACATCCTTATTATTGACCTAAAAGCCCAGATGAGTCCCAGTTTCAGTCTCTGTGGCACAGTTTATAGGCAGAAGAAAACGTGATTGACTTGTACATTCTCATTACAGCGTTTCCTATGGATTCTGGCTGAGACTATTTTGGCAGTGCTTGTCGGTTAGTGTCAATACAAGAAGCAAAAAAGCTTGTTTTAACACCTACTTGTTCAGTCAGCTTATTTTCACAAGGGAGAAAATTAGACAATGTTGGGAGCGTTTGGGGGGCCCAAAGTGTGTGAATTTTGTTGGCCCTTAAGCTTCATACTGAGTTTGCACACATCACCAAAGATGATACTTTTTACTGTGAGTTCAATCATTCTACATGATCATAATGTCAATAACAGAGCTCCATTAAGGGTTTTAAATGCACCTAGTTTCAGCTTCAATATATGCCATGTTAAAACTGGTCATATATTGAAAAAACAAAAGCTTGAACACTCCTGCCCTTCATTAAAGCCTCTGCTCTCTGTCTCCCCCTGCAGGTGTCAGTGGAGATGGACATGGCTAAACCGGACCTGGCTGCGGCTCTGAAGGACATCCGTTCTCAGTACGAAAACCTGTCAGCCCGAAACCAGGCTCAGTCCGAGGACTGGTACCGCTCCAAGATGGCCACAGTGACGGAGGCAGCGGCCCGTAACCAAGACGCCATCAAGCATTCGAAGGAGGAGCTGACCGAGTACCGCCGACAGGTGCAGGCACGCACCCTGGAGATCGAGGCTCTGCGTGGCCACAATGAGGCGCTAGAGAGGCAGATCGCAGAGATGGAGGACAGGCACAGCCAGGAGATCGGAGAGCTGCAGGTGAAGACAAACACAAACAGATCAATGAAATTTCACACATTATGTCATTTTTATGTAAATTATGCAGTGGGACAAACCGATTTCAGGTCTATACAAAACGACATTCAACCTAAACCTGGAGTCTGACTTTTTGCATCCAAAGTGCCACTATATATATAATTGGGACTTAATTATTGGCTAGGATTTCAGATCAGCTTTCTGTATAGCCAACAAGTCACAAGGCCGCGGCTAAAGATCCACATGTGGCTCTGAAACCACATGTAGCAGGGGCCATGCCTGAACAAATGCATAATTGCAATTGCTGAGTAAGGCTCAGTGTGGTGCTCAGAATAACTTTTGCTGCTTGAGTTTTTCTGACCTTGTTGTCACGGATTTCTGCAGGACACGATCCAGCAGCTGGAGGGAGCTCTGCGCACCACTAAAGGAGAGATGTCCCATCACCTGCGCGAGTACCAGGATCTGCTCAACGTCAAGATGGCTCTGGACATCGAGATCGCAGCCTACAGGTGCATTACACAGCAAACATATAAGACATCACATTAATAGAGGCAACTATGCCCCCCATAGCCTTGAAACAAGCTACAGAATGAATTGGTAACTCAAATTACTCCTGGTGTTCTAAGTGATTAAATGTAACTATACAGTTGAACTTTAGCACATACTAAAAATAAAGGATCATGGATAACAAAAATAACAATTGATTAAAAATGCAATGGAAGCAATTACACTGTACATTGTCATATACGGGTGGTTTGAATACAGTATTTGATACTTATGTAACTGGTTTATGTATGACATGTAAAAAAGATCAATCAGTATTTTTAATATTACAATGCGTTTCTATTTTAGGCTGTGTTAAAGAAAATGTGTAAATCCTACTCATATGGAATAACCGAATGATTCTTAATATATTGGGGCTTATTGTGATTTGCATATTATGATAACGATAGCCCAAATTGTAAGTCCTCTACATTGTTGATATGTGCTCTGATTTGTGGTGACGTTTCATAAATGGCCCTACAACACTCGGAGGATGATACAAGATCTGTTGCTAAATATACTCTCAAGTGATCTCCAGTGTAACAGTGGACTGACCTATCCCCTGTCCCATCTGTGTGCTTGTCCCAAACAGGAAGCTGCTGGAGGGCGAGGAGTGCCGGCTGAGCTCCGTGGGCGGGTCCGCGGTCCAGTCGGGATACCCGGGCTTCTCCTACATGTCGGCCCGCAGCTACGCCCTGGGATCCTACCGCCGCTCCAAACCCGAGGAGGAGGAGGAGGAGGAAGAGGAGGCAGAGGACGAGGAGGAGAAGGAGGAAGGAGACGAGGAGGGAGGAGACGAGGAGGGAGGAGATGACGAGGAGCAGGGCGATGAGGAGGAGGGAGGAGAGGGCGACGACGACGACGAGGGGCAGGATGACGAAGAGCAGGAGAAGCACGATAAGAAGAGCAAAGACCGCGAGGACAAAGGCGACAAGGAAAAGGAGAAGAAGAAGGAGAAAGATAGCTCTAGCTCCAAGACCAGCAAAAACTAAGACAAGCACCAGTCATTCACACACGTCCATGAGGTGAATTAGCTTTCTACATGATGGCAGGGGAGAGTTATGGTGAACAGGGGTCACAGTCCATCACCTTAATAACCTTAAGCCTTGTCCGGACTCTTACCGCAACCATACTTTCAGTGAGAACAACGCCCCCTTCCCCTAACATCCTGTAAAAAGCTAATTTGCGTCCAGGCTGTAGTCATGAGCGCCTATGAATGGGACTAATCTGATCCACTTTTCTATCTATCGCAAATTTATATCTTATTTTTCACACACATCAGTTTCCAAAGCGATGCACATAGCTGTAAGAACCTTCAAACAATTCATCCATTTAGCGTCACCACTCTTCATATCAAATAGTTAAATATTGGTCAAAAATGACAATAACAAGTAACAACACAAACGCATCTTTACATCCTAAATATTTCCTTACAGGGAATACCAGGTAACTTCTAAAATCAAAAGCCTCAAAGTTATTGTACATTAATTTCTCTTTCAACATCAGTCCAAGCCGTGATCTTGAAATCAAACAATCAATGGGCACTGGTGAACACATGACTTTCAATATAATTACTAGCCATTCAACACAAACTGAAAAATAATATATCATCACACCAACTCCGCCATTTTCCAGGACGTGAAACTCATCAAGTATTGCACTATTCTGATAATCCTTTCCAAATCACTTTACTATTTCAGAGTAGATAGTCGTATACATCAGATCTAGCTACAGACACTTCAAACAAGGTCTTTACACCTTTTCACAAATGCCTCAAAGTCATCATTGAGAACATAACGCATCACTGTGTAAACTATCAAGGGGAATTCCAACTCCCTGACCACGCCCATTCACGCATCACACCTGGATTACATTTTAAACATAGACACGGAGATGACTATTTTATAGCACAAAAGCATAGTCCAGCTTTCACGGCCATTATAAAGTCCTCTGCTAACGGGTCACAAGCTCTAGTCAAGTTAGACTCAACCATGTATCGGCCCATTCATAGTTGTTCATGACTTCAGCCTTTACAAATCTCTCTCATCACTGGCACCAAGTCACTGTCTAAAAGCAACACACGAGCTGACATGCATTTGTCATTGACTAAACTAGAAACATATAGAGGTTATAGATAGCGGTTTTAAAGCGCCAGCCCAAGCGCTTTGAAAATTAGGATTAGCGAGATGCAAGGAGATACAGTGGGAAGTCGTTAGCGGTTAGCAATGTGTTTGGAGCTTTGGGTGATAACGTTTGACACCTACTGTAAGATTCAAACATTGCTTTCTGAAATTACTACTGCATAATTTGAGGATTATGCGATTTCCAGTTGTCCTCCGAGGTTGAATATTTGTTGAGAAGGAAACACCAAGAGTACAGAATCAGATGCACAATAATTTATGGTTGGAAATCTGTCTTTCATCGTTTTCTAACATGCATTTTTGATCGTCACGCTAATGGACAGTATTGGACATTGAGCGAGCGATTTCGGGAAATTCGATGTTGGACGACAACTGGAACTTTGTTATTCAAAAGAACCCTTCCTGCCGTTCTAAAAAAAATACTTGATACATCTCCAAGAAAGAGTTTGATCATTTCTTTCACCGCTTTTCCCCATGATCTCCCATTGAAAACACACTGAGCATGAACAAAACAATCCACCAACGAAAGCAACAAAATCCAGCACACAATATTCCCAAATCGCACACTTTCAACCCAACGAGACACAGCCAAGTGGTAACGGTGCTATTTTGATTTTTACATACAACGACAAAGATTACCAGCTCATTCCTGATAGTGTCAATTTTAAGGAGGTCTATGGTTATTTAAAAAGAAAACAACAGCTTTCTCTCACTCATCAATGCTTAAGTCCCACCACGACACAAAAGAAATGTACGCTGCCATTTTGAGCACTTTTTATTTCGTCACTGTAGCGTCACGGCACGGCAATAATGTTGATTTATCATGTATATAATGACGGGGAAATAATATATTGTGACGGGGAGGGCATGGTTTTCATTCGCCGAAAACCACGGGTGGTGCATCTCTGGGAATGATACATATAAAGAGTTTAACTACAAATCGCTGCTGCAAAATATAGTCTATGTTTTTGGAAAACAAAGTATATCCCTCCCTTTGGTTGGTTCATTTGTCACTGATCCTCACTGTATCTGTGTCCCATAGAATACATCCAAACGTTACAGGCAGTATTTTTGATAGCATTAGCCACAAAAATCACACAGAACATGATTGATTTAGCAAATGGGATCCACCGGTCTACATTTTTGTTAGCAGCATTAGCATTGTTATTAGCAAAATTAGCATTATTAAGCTAGTAGCAGTTAGCGCAACAGAACTTAGACTAAAATACTCTGGAAAAGACATTAAGTTTTAGTATTTCTATTTAAGTTAAGAAAATGATGCTAAGTAGCCAGCAGTGTAATTTTAAAGCATTTTTCTTGATTGAGAGGATTACTACAGGTGATGAAAAGTAAAATGTATAATAGGAGTTTAGAAAAAAAATGCTTGAAACATTTACTCTGCTGACTCAAATCCTACTTTTACCTAGTTTGTGGGCCAGCCTCTCCTAATACTGGCTGTCTGTGAGGTAATATTAAAGTTTTCCATGTAAGAAACAATCTTAACAATTAGGAAAGACATCAGAACAATCAAATTTTGCCCTGCATTTGAGTTTCTTACATCCCGTCACTGTGTTCGGATCTATTGTACCGCTGTCTCAAGTCAAGGTTGCCCATTATCCTCAAGTGTCTTTGCAGCTGACGGTGACACTGACACTTGCCCATATGTCCGTGTCAGGTTGGTCCAAACGCACTAAGTTCACGGCTAAATATAACATAATAGAGTGACAACTAAGGGCTAATTGCACTCAAACCCACTATATCACGATCCCGTCCTAGTTTTTCGTCCCTGTAGTGACAAATGGACCCATCGACGGGTGTTGAATGCATGGCCTGACTCTTGGATGGATTAGATTTTTGCTTGTTGTGTGAATTATAAATCTTGCCTTAACCATTTGCTGCAGAAAAATACCACAACACAAACTTTTCGTCAGATGGTTTAGGAAAAAAAGGGGCGTAAACGAGGAGCTGACACTTTACCGAACCATTCCTGCTAAAACTACTGTGATCTGTATGTGCTGCTCTGCCACGCAGTCTGAGTCTCAAAGCCAAATAAAGACATTTATTAACCAAACCCCACTGTATGTCTGTTTATTTGACAGAAAACATTACCTTCAGTTTATGACTTCAAAAATGATCATGTTCAAAGCAGATGTCAAATCTGTAGTTCTCGTGGTTTTCAGGTGCTTTTTGCATGGAACCTCAGTCCAATCATTTCAGTGACCTACTTTAGGAACAAGCTAAATTATTTTATAATCCATTAGCAATATAATGTTTAACTTCTTTATAACAACGCATTAGTCCAGTGGTTCTCAAACTTTTCACACAAATTAGCCACTCATCAAATATTTGAGCTTCCTTGTACCACCAGTCTTAGATCAAGATCAAATCAGAATTAACAGGTTTTAAAAGGTTCTAAAAATAGACCTAAATAAAACTTTGTAAAAACTTGACATAAACCATGTCTAAACCAGACTGAACCAACATTAACTCAAATGCATTACTAAAGCATAAAGTCATTTTCTTATTAAAATTAATAGAAAATTGCAGATGATCCTGAGGACCAGCAGAAGAACCCTCCACCAGTGCTGCACGTTCCCCAGTTTGAGAACCACTGAGATTCAATGTTGCTTCACAATTATGTGCAGTATTCCTTTAGTTTGCAGTAATTTTCGGATAGCCACGAGCAACTACTGTCTCTCAGCTGCCCTGGGGCAGACTGACAGATGTGGCATTCACAACTATGGATTCTTATTTTTAAGTCACGATTGTCGGGAGAAGAAATATTGCGATTATTCACGATTATCGTAATGGTGGAAAAGAATCCCAAAATCTTACAAAGAATACTGTCTAAAACTTCTACAAAAAAGAAAAAAAAAGGCATAATATGTACATTTCTATATTGATTTAATTGTTGTTTTAGCTAAAATCCTAATGAACATTCAACCTATCCTAAAAATACATTTAAAAAAAAGGATTTTTATTAGAGCTTCGATGACTAATCGATTAATATTTTAGTCATCGATTAATGGTTTTTTGACTGAATTGTCTAATTTGAGCCAGAAAATAAATATATATATATATATATATATATTTTTTTTTAACGAAAACTCTGTCTAAAGGTAGGGTAATTTACAGATCATGTCATGTCCAAATCTATATGGTGTGAAAGTTATTAATGTTTAACATTTATTATTTTGGTTCAGGACACTAACCAATCAGTGTCTGTTTGAAATGTTGCTTCTTTAGGGACTTTGTGTATTTTTGGTCGAACACTGGATGCCATTTGATCAGCCTTTACTGTTGAGTTTGCTCCGTGTGAACACATACTCACTACAGTTTATGAGAAATTGTGTGTTAATCTTGACATCCCTATTCACAACTAACCACAAAACACACACTCACAATGGCACATTCACCGACTGGGTAAAGAATAAAGAACTTCTAACTGAAGGTTTGTCCATTGCAACTGACCCATTATTGTATTGTGTTAAATATTTTTCTATTTGAAAGAAAGCTAAAAACGTAATAATAAAATACTGTATAGTACAACAACTGCAGCTTTTCAGTGGTATTCTTTTGTAGACATAAACGACTAATACAATCCAGACCATATTTAGGGTGACTGAGCTGCCTGCAGTATTGTGTTGTCAGCATTTTCTCTGCCTTTAAATGCCTTTAATTTGCATGAAAAATGATTAGTCACTTAAGTAACTGCTGCGTGGGCGGGCAGAGTCTAAAATAAATTTCCCAGTGCGAGGCGTGTGGCAAATGTGGCGTTAAATTGGCAATCAAATAAACGAGGCCCTAACTGCTGCGTTAGGATTACACTGATAACATGCTTTCTATGTTTCCATATAAAAACCTGTTTACATGTGCTCACGCTCATACTTACGATGTGCATTAAGGCTGCACAATATATTCCAAAAGTTTGTTAGTTTTGGAATATGAGGTGATGCAATATCTGTATCGCAAGAAGCCACAATATATATATATATATATATATATATATATATGAGTGGGAAGAAGGAGCTCACATGACTTTCCCCATTGCGTTCAGCGCGGGCTAATGAAGCCAATTCATGCTAGCATTTGAACTGCCGACATGTTGTTTTTTCAGTAACAAA
>OMNZ01018599.1:0-12850 GCA_900303255.1 Lesueurigobius sanzi | reverse complement strand
TCCTTGTCACTATTTTACATGGCAGTGCATGTTAGTAGAAATCTTATTTTACTGCTAAAAAACGTCAGTGTTGCTCCCTCTTCAGTTTGAACGATGACAACGCATGTGTCGTCGTAATTCCCATTGGAATTGGCTCCTGGCATGTATGACAAGGCAGTGTTCATGCCTACGTCAGCAGTCTGCACCAATGGAATGTCAGTGTCGCACACGCCCCATAGCGAGACTGACAGCACAGAGGACTTTGAAGAAATCTACAGATTGCACACTAGGGGGCGGCAAAGTTGCACATCACGTTCATAATTCAAAGCCACTAACTCCGTTTGTTTACACTCAGATTGTACATTTTTATCAGAGCAAAGCTCCTATGAAGTTAGCAAGATGAGATATTGCCTCTGAATTATGAACTTTTTTTTTAACTGAGTGTGCTGTAATCCATGGCTGTAATGTGTAGCTGTAGTTTTAGGAAATACATGTCCCAGAGTGCATTGCGCCTAACTAAACACGTGCAGTCCTCCTGATTATACATAATACGCTACACCTGTCCACACTCACCCCCTGCGCCTCACCCCAAAGCCTCCGAGCACGCCCATATCTCAGCCATGTTTGGACTGTGTTTGTGGGTGGAGTAAGGCTCTTGCACGCTCATTTAGTTACCCTTTAAATCAACTTTCCCGCGGTTGAAGTGGTCCAAATCAAAACCTTCCTCGTTGCTTTCGCCCATCGTTGACTGCTGTTTGGTAGCCAAAAAACCATGTGACCTTTCCCATGATGCACCGCGCGCCCGTATTGTGCAAATGGCTTATTTTAAGGCGGAATAACACCACTTCGACCTCCGTGCAGTAGACGCTCCCATAAGGATTCTCCCCTCACTCACTTCCGTCAATAGAAGCAATAAAATAAATGATGAATAAATAAATAATAAAATAAATAAATAAATGGCAACATGATAAACGGTTTCATAGTTAGCACTTACTCTGAGGATAGCTGGCCATCGGGTCCACTCGGTTTGGGTCGTTTCCTACAATGGATTTTGTCGAGTCGGAAAAAAAGGTCTTCAACTGCCGGGTGAGTCCTCGCTGCAAACGCATCGGTTGTAAGTTGTAACACAGTCATTTGCCCAGGGTCTTCCAGGTGTACGCCTCCCGTCACCGATGGCACCTGGTCCCATTCTGAACAGCACAGACTCTCTATTTCAGTAGCCATCTGTTCGCAACAGTCCCACTTGCACCACCGATTGCTGTTTGCCCGTGTTCTCCCACTGTCTCCAGTCTCTGCGCTCCTTCACGTCGTTCTTCCCTCTCACGGTCCATAAGGGCTATACTGTAGTTCCCCCTCAGTGTATTCAGGTTCAAATAGATATGGCTTTGGATCTGCTACAAACCAGTCTTCATCGTCTACAAAGTCCGCCATTGCTAAGTATTCCTTGCAGTTTGCGAGTAGCACGTTGTGTAGTAGCAAAGTCACGTTGCTTCTATTGACGGAAGTGAGTGAGGGGGGAATCCTTTAGGAGCGTCTACTGCACAGAGGTCGAAGTGGTGTTATTCCGCCTTAAAATATAGTACCCGTTTTTATCCGCTTAGAAAATTGACACGTTTAATTTTGTGTACCTATACTTGGATCGTGTAACTACTCACATAACTGTATTTAAATAGGGAAAACATGGAAGAGCTTGGTGGCTTCTAACTTCAACCTCTGAGAACCCCAATGGATACCTTAGCAGAGGCTAAATGGTGACAACAGCTTTGGTGTTCTACGTTTACAGAGGGCACGCTCAAAGTCCAGACAGGTACAGCATCAACTCGTCTAAGCTCATAAGAACACATCTCAGGATGAAAAAGAGTGGCCTATTCCTTTAAAGTTCAAATGAAGCCCATTCTTTTCAGTTCCAGGTGTGTTCAGAAGAATTGATCCATACAGTTCATTTGACAGTTTAGATATCCACATTCTGTCAGAAAACCCATTTCCAGACAGATAGTTGAAAGGAAGACAAGACAGCGATGGGCAGCGCTGGTACTGCCGCAGAGTTATCTAGGTGAAGCCTAAAACCTAAAACAAGAAAGGATAGTTATATGCGCACTAAATCTAGACACTCATCTAGAATACCAGTCACTTGAAATGTACCCTTAAGAGCCACCTGCCGTGCGCCATTGGGGGGGGAGCTATCCAGAGGCCCACTGGGGGGACCACAACCCAATCTCCTGCGATGCCATGACACTCTCCCAGAAAGGACCCACGGCAACACTAATGGAGACACTCTAATCAGGGCCACAGCCACTGACATTTTAAAAATCTCTGTTGCAATCATATCTACCTGTCAAATGTGAAGCACCCAGTGGCAGCACCGGGGTCAACAGGGCACAGAAGTTCACTCAAGGCCAGAGAACAAGCAACACTAAACAGGGGTCTTTTATACTGTGCTGTGTACACTACCACCTCACATCATCACATCACACCTACAAAAAGCATAATATCCCCAATCAAAAAGTATAACAAAAATTTCAGTGGTCTGGATTTTATCTAGTTTGTACTTAGTGCTGCTAACTTTGAGGTGAGGCCCCCCCTTGGAAACGAGATCTCAGTGGATCTCTTCTGGGAACTTTAAAACATATCTATCCATCCCACTAGATGAGCCTGGCTGTGTATCTAAAACCAGCGAACAATCACCTCATTAGCGAGAGCACAACATACCATTACAACATTTTCTCTCTGTAGCGGGCGTAATTAGGATGTCATTAAATAATTGCTGCTAATCATCTAACCCAGTCGGCAAACAACCACCCAGGGACGTGAATATGTATCTGGCACAGTGTGCTGTCAGCAGCCTGTTTGTAGTTATATAAGGCCTTGATGTCAAAGCACACTTATATGTCAGCCCTGTCCATTAACAGCATGTCTATGGAAATATTACTGCAAAGGTCACCGCCTGCAGACAGATGTGGCCGAGCTGAAACACCGCTTCATGTGCCATTCAAAAGGTGCTGGGGTTTTCTGCCGGTAATCTCTGTGTAAGGAGTGTGTCTAATCTCTGTTCTCAGGCCAGTATTGATTTACCATCACCGTTTTATTGTGATTTGATTTTTGTTTTAACAGGCGGGTAATGGAGGACTGACCTTCAAATCAGCCCGGTCTGCTTACATACGAGGCTATTCATGCATTCAAGGCCATTTGCATGTTTTTTTTATTCAATGCAAGCATAAATTTCAGTCATAGGCTACAAAGCTCATCGCACCAGCATGAATACGGAAAGATGGCTTTTGGAAAGTCTTCCAGCATTGGAACTGTGCTAAATGCATGTGGATCGTCATGTAATCAAAATACTAAAATCTACTAGTATTGTCAGCAAAATATACTTCTAAAGCTGATTTTATACATTGCAGCATGTACTAATTTATTATATTTCAGCTTCATGAAACACCGGAGATGCAAGGCAGAGGTAGGTTAGGTAATTGCAGTATTTAAAATTGCGACATCGATTCATCTTGCAGCTCTACCCCTTGGGCCTTTTATTTATACTCCAAGTACCACCTGCCTCTATAGTTTTGTTGCATAGTAAGAAAGTAAATGACTAAAACTCCTATTTATCAGTAAAAAGGCTACTAAATATTCTCAAACTCTCACTCTTTACAGTTAAATGTTTTAAATAGATTTTCTTTGAACATAATAATCAAAAATACAATTTGATGTTATTTTTCTATCTGAATTTATTCCAGGTACCCCCTTCTAAGCTCTTGCGTACCCCCAAGGGTCCCCGTACCCCTGCTTGGGAAAGATGGGATTGTGCCATATCCTATTGTGAATAATATGTATATTCTTGAATGAAAGATCTCCAAAGTCAAAAATTGCACCAAGGCATGAAACCTTTTCTTGCAACATTTCCGTTGTGTTTTCAAATTACAGTTTTCAACACATCCAGAAGTGACTTTGAAAAACAACAGCTTGAATAACAATTGTTTTTTTTCCATGCTTTCTCCGCCGCTGCAAAGTTTTCACGCATAAAGTTTCCATTTGTAAAGAAATTGTCTCCATGGTGTGATCTCAGAACGTTGCCATGAAAAGGCTGAATGAAATAAAGGTGATAAGAGATGTTTCATGCACCAGTGGGCTGCACTATAGTGAGCTCAGAGGTGCACAGCCTAATCCAAAGGCTTTTAGCGCGGTGATGGTGGAGATTACAGACGAAACTGACTTTTTATACTTTTTCCCTTTCTTTGTCTCTCTCTACATTTTTATTCTGACATTGTTCCCGAGCTTTTGATGTCAAAACGAGTGATTTGCTCTAATCTAAAAAGGATTCAAGGCTGAAAATAATAAAATAGTAAAAAGTATTGTTTGGGATTGTACTAACATAAATCCCATGAGATCCCAGCACGCCATTGTGTTGGATGATAATGTTAAAATACCACCAAACAAAATGAATTAATATTGACATAAGGCGGCTAAATATATATCTAGATATCAATAGAGCACAAATGTTTCTTTTATATTCTACAAATCAATGGATTGAAAAAATACTGCCTGCAGATGCTTGAGTACAAGGAATAATTCATGTGGCTCTGTAGCTCCTAAATAAAATCTCTCATAATTCTGAATGTGTGCCCCGCTCCGGCTCGTCCTGTCAGATTCCTGGTCCCGGTGGGAGCAGCAACAGGCCAGTCTCTGTCACATTCGATTAAGGCCCTGGAGGCAAAGAGCAACAACATAATAACCTTATCAGGAGCAGATGATTGAGATCTTCAAAGGGCCTGCTCCGCCTGGGTCTGTGCTCAGGACCGTCCCGGGACATGGGCTTGATCAAAGACCTGCCGAACACGGATCAGTCGCAGTGCACTCTTTCATCACTCTGTCCTGCTCCGCTATCACAGCTGACAGGTGTCACATCGCTGAGTCCTGATGATGAAGTGTCTTTATTACAAATATTCAGTGGCTGAGGTTTGAGCTAAACATTTTAATGTTTGATGATTTAAATCCAAATGTGTGAAGTGGTTAATGAACTGTCGAGAACAAGGTTTACGTAAACAGGAATTAACATATAATAATAATAATAAAAATAATATTAAAGGCTTACTCTTGTATTGCACTTAACAAGAGTACGGACAGAAGCAAGACTGTGTCTTTGGTCCCTCCGGACACCACCAACCACTCACACACTACATTCATACAGGCAGAGGGTGAAGTGTCTTGCCCAAGGACACAACAACAATCTGCACATGTGGGAACCAGGATTCAAACCACCGACTTCCACTTTACTGCTGCCCCTTTGATAAAGAATAACTATAAACCTTGCCTGCAGTGAAACTGACATTGTAATTTAGTAACAAATCGGCCATAAAATATATATGTGCTTATAAGTTTACACACTGGCAGAATTTTAGAATGTTTTGCCTTTTATTCAGAGAAAATTAATGATAACTAAAGCTTTTTTTTCACTAAGTGGTTGTGTGAAGCCATTTATTGTGAAACAACTTTGTTTACTCTTTTCAAAAAATAATGATCATTGAAATCAATTGTTTACACACCAGCATGATGTTGGCTTGAAAACAAGTTGACAAGCAGACACAAGAGTTTGAATGACTACTAAAGGTAACGGTCATCACCTGTGATCTGTTTGCTTGCAATTAGTATGTGTATAAAAGCATATTCTATCCAGAGAAATGGGGAAAGCTAGGAAGGTTAAAGTCAGGGTTATGACAATAGAGCTTAACATTTGGCTTACTAGCTTCTAGTGATGGGATGTTTGGCTCTTCACAAAGAGCCGAGTCTTTGGGATCCGTTCATGCCAAAGCGCTGTTCAATAGACTGGCTCCTTTTTATAATGATTTTTTTAAATGACGCCAGCCAGATAACTCATATTATGAGTATATTATAGAGACATTTCTTCCTAAAATTAACCAAAAATTATGATGTAGCTGATGTTTAATCTTTGAAAAACGTGTTTGTGAATAAAAAATTCTGCCACAGTCAATGACAAAAGGCTAGCCTGGCTAGCACCAGACTAAATATCACAAGTGAATATTTAGTCTGGGAAACACCTATTCATTTTCTCGTAGGTGTGGTGGTTTACGAATGTCTATGCGTCTGCATGTTAACCTGGCAAGAGCCATTGTGTAGCACTCGTAGTTGAGTTCTCCACAATATCAATCTGGGACCGCTCCAAACGAATCCGTTGGGAGTTTCGCTCGTAGTTGTTTGTTAGATAGCGGCTCTGAGCTGTACATCATAATGTCGTCGAGTGATTTTTGTGTTTTTTTGTAGCACGAGTTTGCGGGTTGAAGGCACCTTAACCCACACTACCTTATTTTCGAAACAAATGTTTGTTTTGCTCGGCACCTGCTGCTTTCGTCGCTCCGTCCCACTGGTGGTCCTGGCTCAAACACTTTAGCGGCTCGGGGCAAGATGGATTCTCGTGTGTTTGTGAAATCACAAATACCGCGAGAATTCAGCTTGCAGGCAAGGTTACCTGCATGTAGCCCAGAGCCAATCCTATCAATTACCCGATGACGTATGAGCCTCAGCTGATCCCATCTGTTGAGTACGCGCCATCGTATTGCCATCCCTCCCCGTTCTGCGATTGGTCACCAAATCCCTGTGAACATTCCGGCCTTGGTCTCCAGGCTGTTGAGCAGTTCGAAATGATTCGAGCGTGAGCAGCATGGGTATTCCCAGGCTAACAAAAGGCTACACCTGTCTGACAAATATTTTTAGTGCAAAAATCTTTAACTTAGGTCTCCTCTGCTGTCATGCTGATTTTGAGTCCATTCAGGGTAAATCTGTGTCAAATTGACTGAAAAAAAGATCCTTCTCTTTTCACAATTGAGATCCAGTTCAAACCGTTTACCTAAAAGAGCCGCCACATCGCTACTTGCTTCTTGTGTGAGAAAGGGCCACAGCAAATACAGTGCTAAGAACATTTGGCATAGTAATATTGAATGCAGCAAGCACCACTTTACAAAACCTGCATTAGTGGACCAGTGGACTTAACTTAGCAATCATTTTTTTCCTAAAGTTATTGCACTGATTGAAAGTCTTCTCACGGCGTGTTTATCTCGCACATAATTTGTCAGCTGTAAACCTATCAACCAGGGCTTTCTACCTCATGCTCTCTATTCCTCCATGACCCATAACACAGAGTAAAGTAATTATCAGGTAAAGCAGTGAATACTTGAATAAATGAATGGGCAATGAAGTGAGACTGTGTAATTAAAACGATTCACACCAGCGCAGTTTGAACTTCTCTTTAAAGACACGCAGGGACACTTTCTCTGAGCTATAATTAGACCAACAGCTTTCAGTTCAAGTTGAAAGATGGAGAGAGCTCCTCGTGGTCGGGCGGCAATCAAAACAAATGGCAACAGTCACCAAAAAACAGAAGCATTAGAATGTCTTTTATTTCCTATTTACAGCACTAAGAGAGCTTCATGTTGGAGCTTCATGTTGACGCAGGATCAAAATCTCAGGGCTCCCTCAGTAGAAGAATGTACTAATGTAAAATATTAATAAGGGATGAGATGTAGGTGAAGATATTTTATTGTCAATTCACAGAGAAATTGAAATACTCAAACCCTTCCAGGGGTTTAGAGTTAAGGGGGCTACATAAGAATGAGTCCTCAATCAGCCTTAAATAAAGGCTGAATTAAAATGTTCTTCTAATGGAGTGTTTCCCAACCAGGGGTATGCAAGAGCTTAGCAGGGGGTACTTGGAATCATTTCAGAGGAAAAAATTAGATTAGGTATTTTTGATTATTATGTTCAAAGAAAAGCTATTTAAAACAATTAACTGTAAAGAGTGATAATTTGGGAGTATTTATCATCTTTTAACTGATAAATTGGCATTTTAGTCATTCACTTTCTAACTGAATGGCAACAAAACCATCGAGGCAGGGATATTCAAGAGTATAAATCAAAGGCCTAAGGGTTACGCCAGAAAAAAAAGGTTGGGAACAACTGTCCTAATACATAGGTCACCGGCACCAAGGTTTGCCAAATAGTCCATGACAATCCTTGCCAAACCATTCCCATGTGGGCTAATGTTAATCATTATTTGGCAAATTAAGTGAGGCCCATGGAAGTGTATAGAAAACAAAATAAAATAGATTGTTTGGTATGGCTAAGGCCCACCACAGGCTAATGACAGCAGGCTCTCTAAATGATGCGTATGAAATCATACGCACAACCACACTCTTCAGGTTTATACAATAACTTAGTTAGGGGCATAAAAAGCTGACTTTTCCCAGCTTTGTAGCTTAAACTATTTAAATAATTTTCGGACCTGATAACTGGAACATATAGTAACTTTAGACACATGTTTTCAACGATTTAGGCTTCATGAGAAACCATTCATTGCAGCAAAGAAGCTTCATTGCAAACTCACAGGGTTTTCTGATAGGTTTGATATTTGTCATGAGTGGTGGAGTCCCAGCGCTGTTGAAAGCGGGCACACGGTGAAGTACAGCTGCAGGAGCCAGGCACATGGAGACTGAACAGAGCGCACAGAGAGAGAGAGGGCAAAACACAGCTGATAACGTCTTCCTGAACACAACACTGCAGATATGAAGGTCAGTAAAAGTTCTGTTGTTATTGGCTGTAATGCAAGGCTACTTTAAATTTGATGATAAAAGGTGCTGTTCGAGAGGATGGTTGGACAGGCCAAACTTGTGTCTATAGTACAGCCCTGTGGGCTATCGCTCCATACACCTCCATCATGGACTCGGACTCTCCTTGTATGAGCTTCAGTCGCAAAGTGAGTGATGATGACAATTTAGCATTTTCAAAATGGCCCCGAAAATCACACAATGAAAGCCCCGCTTTAGACATACAAATAAAACAGACTTTTCAGTTAGATGATTAGATCTGGCATTTGATTGCCTTGTGTCCCCCATAATCCTGATAATCTTGAGCAAAGAAAATCCCTTTTGTTTTTAATTAGCATAAGAGCTTTGGTGTCCCTGCGCTGTGTCGACACGTAACATTTACTTTGCCTGACATATCTTTATTACACATCAGCGCACATGTAGCCTTGGTGTTAGCGCACTCCAACCCAGAATGGAGAAAGTTTTAGCCACTGGGTTCTTCTCTGTATGTCACTGTGCTCAAATGACAAAGAGGTTATCAGGGTGCAGCTGCTTCCAAAAAAGACAGAAGGCACAGCACACACACATTTCTCACAATCATCCAAACAATGACATCAGAAAGAAAATGTGTACCTTCTGGATACATTTTCCCAAAGATCACTGTAAATCTACCAAATAAACCTATGACATTTTAATAAACAGATACAGAGTGTGATCTGGAGTTGGGTTTTGTTTTTCACCTCTCCCCTGCCTTGGCTAATCATAAGGGAATTTCGATGTCTACAAAGAAGAGCACACACATCCAGCATTGAGCTTTTGGTAATTGCATCCATGCAGCTTCATTCAAATAGAATGAATGATGATGTGTTGTTCGATGTATCGCACTTTACAATAGGCCACCACCATGTTGTGTTATTACTGTCTGTATGATCAGTTTAATTTGCTCTTGTAGAAAACACAGTGAACGTCGATGTGTTCAAAATGACTGTTGACTGAATTACAGCATATCAACAAATACTTGTGGATTTTAAAGGCAAGACACTGCAGGAGACATCAATACAAAACTTTTTCTGTAGATTACTGATATAAATATGAGAAAAAATGTACTTCATTTTTTTTTTATGTAAGAATAAGTTATTTTATTTATTTATTGTTTTATTTTGTTGACTTTTTAGTTACAACATTTTTTTCAGAGGGGATTTTGTTTAGTTTTTGCTTGTTTTTTGTGGTTAATTTAGTTGTAAGCGTGCTGAAAACCTTATTTCTTTTAGAAAACAAACCCAAAGGTTTTGTAACATATGCTCACGCACGTGTACACA
Organism: Lesueurigobius sanzi; assembly: GCA_900303255.1. NCBI lineage: Eukaryota > Metazoa > Chordata > Actinopteri > Gobiiformes > Gobiidae > Lesueurigobius > Lesueurigobius sanzi. The sequence goes on along the minus strand of OMNZ01018599.1, from coordinate 2,964 downwards.
GTATCCTCCTTTGTATCCACTGAAACCCATCCTTCAATGCTGCTGCAGGCTTTAGTGTCGGCATCAGTGCGATTACTTGGCTTGAGGATAAGCGTGGTTTAGATTGATGAACGTCATGCCAATCAATTGCCTTTAACTTCATAAGATACATGCCGCAAACCTCTTCTGTCCCACCTACCCTGCAGCAGTAGAACCCTCAACCATCTCAGCCTATCCATCTCCTTCTACTCACCACCTCCAGGCTCCAGGGACATATTGTTCTCAACAAACCCAGTCCTCACTGCATTCCTGACATTTCTGTCTTCCACAGACATGTCTTCTAATCAAGTTTATTGGGAGCACTTTAAAATAAGGCGACAGGAATGAATGTGTAATTCATGATGAATTTGTGTTCATTCATTATGACTTCACATGAGTGCTTTTGTTTTGATGATTAAATAATGAATTAATGGTTAACTAATGATTACGAGTAATTAATCACGTTCATGATTCATTTTTTGTGCAGAAGACATAAACGAGGTGCAAAGACCAATCTTTGTATAAACTTAGAGCACAATCGATGGCCACATTAGTTCATCATGAGTTCATGGTGAATGTGCCCCTTAAACTAAAGCAACAGGTTCAATACTTAGCTGTACTTTATCAAAAGTGGTTTAATATCAATTAGAAAATCAGAATTACTGATAATACAGTATATGATTGATATGATGATGTATGATTGATGAATGACAAAGTTAAGTAAATATACGGCCACATTTTATTATAAAAGTGAGCTCAAAGAGATCAATATTCTGCATAATCCAGCCTTTTTAAACTTCTTTGAACACCTGAGCCATGGTACTGTATATAAGACCGTAAATATGAAGATATCAACAAAAATTGAGTGGAGTTATCCAAAACACCAGAAAACTACGTTTGTAGATGCTCTCTTAAAATACAGGTTCATCTTTTACGATAGGTTTAGGTTCATAAACTCATGATGAACTAATGATAAGTTCATTTTTGCTGGTAGGATTATACACTCATGATGAATTCATGCGTGGAATCATCAATTCATGTACCCTTATCATAAAGTTTATTCAATAAACTACACTCTAAAAAAGAAACCTTGATATAGTGTGAAAGATTATACTGTGCAGTGCTTTGTAAATCAGTAGTTACCTGAGCACTTGGACTCTGTGATGGATTAGGGGAACAGACTGAAACAGTTGCCATATAACACGATCTTAAATCTTGGGCGGATCTTCCGATATATTTCTTGGATCTTTTACTATGAAAAATTGAAAGATGAGGGAATGAGTTGTTCCAAACTGGGGAACAAATTACACCTTGGCGCTGTGCATCTAATTACAAAGCAGTTTTATCAACCGTGGCAGGCTAGCTATTATTGTTATACATGTGTATAATTGTGGCAGTATTGCTCTCTGAAGTTGTGATGCTTATAGCCCCATCATTGACGAATTGAACCACTAGCAATGTTAGGAAAGTTAGATATGAGTTTGGCCGATACCAGGCAGTTTTTCAACTGCATTAAAGTTTTGAGATATATTGGCTAGTTTTCTCCCTTAACATAGTTGTAATGTCATAGTAAAGAATAGACCAAACTCGCCCCTTTAAAATGTTAATGTTACGACATTGGACTTGGTCAGGAAGTCATTGCCTCGATCTGCCGTGTTTCCCACGAGTATCCACTAACAAATGTTGACATGTATCCACTAACAAATGGCTCACGTGATGCATGGAATCTCCCCTACAAGACTGTGTAATCCAAATACAGTCATTTCTTCAAAAGTTCCACATATACAGGCACATGATCACTTTAAGACCTGTTTTCTTCTTAGGTTTTCACTCTTGTAAACAAATCTCCACAAGTTTGCACCTACAAACGTCAAGCTTTTCAGTCATGTACTTAAAATATTTCGACATGGTTTTTCAGAGGAATTTTGAATGTCCATTTCGTAGCCGGATTCATTGCATTTTGAACAAAAAAACATTCTCATGTTTTTGTCAAATTTTCATCTCTAAATGTATTGTTTTTCTTATCCACCTGCAGTGTCTCCTCTTCAAATATAAAACAAGGTAGCCCTTACAAAGCATGTGGCTATTTGTATTTATTTCATCATGTATACACCTCCATCTTCTTCCCGCTGAAATGAAATAAATTCTGAATCCAACTGGGTGTTGCATGTTGCATAAGGTGCGTGATGCAGCATTGTCTCTCATTAGTATCTGCGATGTTAGGATGCCAACTGACAGCCGTCCTGGGGGAGAGCTTTGTGCCTCTCCCTTATTTATATGTGCCCAATGCTGCTCCCCCAAAACTTCCCCATCCTACATGCAACTCTCTGCATCCCCCCATCCTTCTGCATTAGGCTCAAGCCACAGGAGCACCTCTGGCAATGCAGGGGCGCGCACTATTTGTGTACTCACTTCACGAGGTCGGCAAAGGTTTTCAGACTGTTTGGCTTTATGTAAATCCGATTCATGACATGCAAAACCATTCATTTGAAGTTGTCTTAAAATAACCGCACAAGCAATTTGAACAATGTGTAAATCTGCTTATGTAGATGTTAGCAAATTAGAAAGACGTGCTTGGGTAAGCTTTTTCCTCAAGCATAACAGGAGGCTGGATCGGTTGTGTGTTTTCTAAGCTGAAGTGGTTAGAGCAACGACGTAAAGGAGGAGTAAAAAATATAAGCAATTATTTGGATGTTTATTGTTTATTATTAGGAACCCCATCAGCTGCAGCAAGCTAAGATAAGATAAGATAAGATAGTTTTTTATTGATCTCACAATGGAGAAATGTACTTGTAACAACAGCTCTTAGGACAGTATCACACAGGGGGGTGCACAAAGTCAGGAAAAGTGTCATCAAAGAAGCAAAACAACAGGTAATAGTAATAATAGTAACAATAAAATAAAATAGAATAAAGATAGTCTCTTAGCGTCTCTCTGTAAATAAAC
>OMNZ01018593.1:0-10452 GCA_900303255.1 Lesueurigobius sanzi | reverse complement strand
AATACTGATGTGTGTGACAATTCTGGGTGGGGGTGTAATTGAATGATCTGTCTTAATGTGTTTCTAATCTGTAAAGCGCTTTGAGCTGCATTTTGTATGAAAAGCGCTTTATAAATACAGTTTTGATTGATTGATTGATTGATTGAAATCTGTTCAAATTTCACCTTGTTTTTTGAGGTTCAAAACTCAATGAATCAGGTTAGGAATTAGATCATTGGAAAATCCCTCCTGACAAACCTTCAGAATATTGTCCAAGTCCAAGACTGTAAAGTTTGGAGGAGCTACTAAAGAGGAGATGTTGCTGACACAACGTTGAGAAAATGGTCATTGAAGTTACAATTTCCCATGGAGAAATGTTGAATAGCGCATTAATTACACTCTTATTTACTCCTGTATAACTTTATTGTAAAGATTAGGTGATTCATTAGTTTCCAGGTGAAAGTTCATGTTAAAGCAGTAACATTTTTACTGTAATATATCCTCCTCTAAGTCCCTGTGAGGGTTACATAGGTGTTTATGGGATGGTTTGAGGGTCTGTCATCTGTGGCCGCACTTGAAAGTTTGCCTGCCTCCGACCTGGTGACATCATACTATCCGCCTCGTCACACGTTTTTTCGTGTTAAATGTGTCTTCACTCATGAAAACAGGTGCACGTGTAGCTGTGGGGAGGGGCATGTGGGGGGCAAGCGTGCTATACTCAAATGGACTTTTAGGCGGAGCACAAGTCGAAAGCTACTTAGTACTGAGACTAATATGGCCCAAAATCATAACAGAAAATAAAAAAAGACTTGCCCGCATTATCTCCCCTTAAAAAAACATTGTTGAATCTGTAGGAAAAGTCCATTTTGGTCCTTTAATGATGCTCTATTTTCACATGCTCCATTCTAGGCATGGCAGGTTTCCTGGCAGAGCCCGATTTACTCAATAAGAGCCTGATTTACTAAGCGTTTGCACACATGCAGAATATAGTTCATTCTAAAGTGGTGCAAGAAGCAGGTGCAGTCCAGATTTTGCCTCTCATAAACACTAAAAGGCCACAGCGCAAACTCATTTATGTAAGATTTTCACCACTAATAATATAAACAGTTTCCAATTATAAATCAGGTGCAGTACAGTACAGTATATACTAAAATGGTCTGTGCTGGTTTTAGTACTTGCAATTTCGCTCCTGGCTTAGTAAATCAGTTCCAAAGTATTTCAGTGCTTTACTTTACTTTACTAGACGGCGCAAACAGCCAAATAAAATCGATAAAACTGTGATAATCATAAAACAAAATCAAAAGTGGAGCTAAAATGACTTCAAATGCACAGCTAAATAGAGCAGCCTGGATGTTATCACTATTGAAATCACTGCAAGAGATAGTTTTGTTATCAATGGTGCAACCTTCCTAAGACATATTGCCGGAAATAAAGTTAAAATAATCTTTTAGCACTTCCCGGTCATCCAAGTCTTCAAGTTTCATTCCCTGTGCCCTAACTCTTTACACGAGCAGTCTGCGCATCTTGCGAGGGCCAGCTTGCTCGGTGCAGCAGGGGGGACAGTGTATAGGTTAACCGTGAGCAATCCTCTTGGGAGCGAGCCTTGCAAGATGGTGGCATAAACAAACACGTCGGGAGGAGCTGCAGTGTTATTCCGCGGCCGGTCTCCCCGAGAAGAGCGCGGGCCCCGGCTCCTCGCGTCGATTGTCCCCCTCAGGTCGAGCGGGAACAGGGAAGCAGCTGCGACGGTATTTACAAAAGGAAAACGCGCACGGTGTAACATCCGGCGCGGCTTATCGGGCTAACATCTGCTTCCTGGTGCTGAGCAGACTCCAGCGAAGGGAACGGGGAGAGAAGCGTTAGCCGACATTAATGCTATTCATACGCCATCGTTTTCCCCCCCTTTTTACAAGACTGACTCATGCTCCCGGCGGTTTCGTTTGTCTCTCTGCATGCGGAGCACACTGTAAACACTCCGGAGGATGTTCGCCATGTCCTCGATGGCCCGCAACGCGACAATGGCCTGACCAGTTGTTGACACGCTAACCTGGACGTGGCGCGGATGTGAGATACGCCGCTAACCACCGGGTGACCACTTCACGTGCACAATGGGCAAAGGGCTGGACATGGGGATTGACCGTTTTATTCCAGGAAGGATGTGCTATTGTTTGGGGGATCTCTAGGAAAAGACATTTGTTTCTTTTATAGGCCACATACGTATTGATGATTATTGCCATTTCCTGACAGTGATTTCAGTTATTCCAAGGAGAAAAGTTGTGTGTTTGATCTTTGTTGCCAATATGAAAGGGGTATGAGAAAGGAGGACCATTCCAGGAATCCAACTAGGAGTTTTGAACACTGTGTTTACCCAAAATGACCCCAAACTATTGTTATTTCACGAAAAGGAAATCAATAAACTATCCAGAACAGGAAGGTGGAAATAGTGTGAATATATGGCTTGTACAAATTATCTTAGGTAACTCATCATTGTCTTGTATTGGTGTTTATTTGTGGGTTTGGTGGGCAAAGGGGGATGATGCTTTGTGTATATGAGGGTATACTTGAAGGGGGTTGGGGTATGATGGGTGAACACTTGTGGATGTCGTGGTTGGGTGAGTGAAGGAGATTGATTCTTAGTTGTAATCCGCTTTGTGTTATATTCTTGTATGAAAAGTGATTTAGAAGTAACATAAAAAACGACAACAGATAGACAGATTGATTGATGCTCTCGCCTCCCATTCCCCTGGATTGATCCAGGGCCGTGTGGGGCCTTTGCATGTGGTTTCAACCCATCCAATGTGTGTCTAACCGGTCGTCCAGTTTTCCCGACTACCAAAAACTTATCTGCAATAAGGTGCATCCTGGGGCAACAATTCCCCATAAATAGACTTTCCAGAATCAGTGACTTTCCTGAATAAAAAATCAATCAATCAAACAAACAAGCAAACATATACACGACCACTCAAAAGTTTGGAGTCACTTTTTTATTTTGTTTTATTTATTTTAAATGGGACTCCCCAGAAGCTACACCTAGCTTGTGGGTAAGGGCCCACACAAAAAACTTGTTGTCAAGATTATGTACATTGTGTGATTCTCATTGAAGGCATTAAACTATGAATGCACATATTGAATTATGTAGGAAATAAAAAAAAAAGGTGAAATATCTCAAAATATGTTTCTATATTCTGTATTCTTCCAAATAGCCCTTTGCTCTTTTTTCTTTTGACATTCTCTCAATGAGCTTCATGAGGTCGTGACCTGAAATGGTTCTGAACTGTCTGTGAACAGGTGACTACATTGTGAAGCTCCTTGAGAAAATGCCAAAAGTGAGAAAAGCAGTTATAAAAGCTAAAGGAGCCATTTTGATTTCATCTATTTTGTTCAAAACATAATTCCATATGTTCATGGGTAAATTGAAGGCCGTCCGTGAGAAATTTCAATGTAAATAGAAAAACCATACATCAAAAAGTGACCCCAAATTTACTTTCTAGCCCAGAAATCCATGGGCTGTGTTTTAGTTACGAGCATAGACCATACAAACAGTGCACGTAAGATTAGCTTGTCCTTCATGAAACCGGTTAGCATGCGGGGGAACGGTCCAGAAGCTCCTAGCTCCTATGGACTTTCCACTTCTTTGCCTCATTTTAAGTCGCTTTTGGACACAGGCTTGTTATTCTTACCACTGTGGTTGGCTTAATATGTGTACTTCCACTGATTTCTTCCAGCTATTTTCATATATATTTTCATCATAGACTTAACATGGCAGAGGCCTGCACTGAACACTATGGGGAAAACCAAGCCCCCTTTACATCCACTATTTCACAATCTATGGTAATGAGTCAGGACACAGAGTAATGTCATAGTTTTGCTGCTATAAACTGGTCCGTTCAAACAGTTTGTAGATTGCGGTAATGACATGTTAAGAGGCACAGGCTGTATTTAGGGATATAAACAGAGCACTTTCCACACATTACGTCAACTTGTTGGCGCTTACATCATTTTTTAGTGATCATGAAACGATTGGACTTAAGCTTTTCAAATGTGTTGAACGTTGAGTTTGTACATCGAGTAAATTGTATGACAGAGGCTCAAGTGTTACAGCTGTAGATCACATGGTGGTTATACTTTCAATGGATGTAGTTAGGAAAAGTTAGTAATTGGTGAATTTGTTCCACTGCACATAAAAAAAAAAAATATTCCAATTGAAGTTTCCAATTCTGTATAGTATTGCAAGTTTCCCATCATTTTATATTTTCTTATTTTGAAATTATAAAAGGCATTATTTTATGTGGAACAATACATTTTCACCAATGTCAAAATCCGATGGATCATTTGGCCCTAATTTTGAAAAACATTCTTAAACATATACTGGAAAAAAAATTTGTTTCAGATGAGAAAATGGTTTTAGATGATTTTAAATTAAGATGTTGCAAATGGAAGAAGTTTTTTTTATTCTTGTCACGGACATTTTTGTCTCAATTTCTTTGTTTATTTAGTTAAATTGATGCAAGTCAGTCCATACGTACTCAAAATCAACACAGATTCTCTAAATTCAAGCATTTTCAAGCCATTTATCTTATTACTACAGTGATTTCTTCTATTGTACAACATTTACAAATGCAAAATACTGAAAATGTCTCAGTTCTTGTAAAAAAATCCTCTCAAATTCACCATTAGGTCATATATAATGCACAACACTAACATTTGTAGAAAGAAGTGCTTTACCTTGGGCCAGGATTGGGAGATTTGGCCCCTGGTCCTTTGACGACAAAGATCATCGGCCCCCGTCACGACAACTTGCCTACCCCTGATTTATTAGTTAGGAGATTTTCAATATCTTGATTTGCTTTATTTTTGGGGTTCAAAACTCAACAAATCTTCAGAATATCATAATTTACAAGCCTGGAAAATGTGGATGAATTACACTCCTTATCGTAACTATGAGGTCCTTTATTTGTTTCCAGGCTAAAGTATGTTTGTTAAGAGACCAAACTTGCCCCAAAACCTGAAAAGTGAAGCCAAAATTGCCTGTTGTGCCTGCAGCGTCTCCCCCTCAACCACCTCCGAGACAAAAGCCGGAGCGTCGCTGATGAATGGCTGTGTTTTGCACCCAGCACAGTCGTCCTGCAGGAGGTCAATGAGAGCTTCAGTCACATTAGTAACCATTTTCCCCTCTCACACAGCACATACAGATGTTACGGATCGGTGCGGCGCTGGGGTTAAGTACAGTGAGGAGGAGAAGCAGCTGCAGCACATTCACCTCTTCACCCATAATCCCCGGCCCCGCTGCACAGCCTCAAGTGTCACATGCTATAATGTCATTGACTCGCAACTACAACCTGGTCTACATAGGTCTGAGGCAAAGGTCCCTGACACTTGTGTTTCCTTATGGATCTATAACTGTGGGCATGTGCGTTAGCCGCTGTTCAAAGCTTCTTTATCTTATAGCTTTCATCAATAGACTGCTGCTGTAAGATATGGTCTAATTACACTGATATGGAGGACTAAAACTGACAAAATAGTAAATAAATGCCCACATTGGCAAATAATGATTGAAATATCACTACAAATGCTGAGATGTAAAGAAAAATCATTACTTCCTGCATTGTTCTTTTCTTGATTCCTCTCAGCAAATGCAAATGAAGGGGGCGGGGCTTCAGATAGCTAGACCTAACCAGCCGAGCCATCATAGACAACAAGAGATAATTCGGGGTGAGAGTGGCGGAGCTGTAGAGCGGGTCGTCTCATCATCAGAAGGTCGGGGGTTTAACCCCTTAAACCCCAGCATGCCAAATTTGGGTCCTGTAGGGTATAAGAGGTTAAACTCCTGGGAGCTCTGAATTTGAGCACCCCTGGTTTAGATAATGTTCTGGGTCTTTATTTGCACAGGACTCGGTGAAGTGGATGCAGGGATCTCTCAATCTTTCAGAAAAATCTGTCAGTTGCCCCAAAAATGATCAATATTGCCGACTTTATGTTTCTTTAGAGTGGACCTGAGTTTTTATGTTTTCAAATCACAATTGAATCTTCAAATGTTGGTATTTGATGGTGCTTTTTTCAACTATTTTGGGCCCACTGCGCCTTGTGTGTCCAATTTGGGTCCTGTGGGGTATAAGAGGTTAAATCCCGGCTCCTGCAGGTGCAAGCTGTCTTTGTGTCCTTGGGCTAGTGTGAGAGTGAGTGGTCGGAGAGGCCTATAGCACAGATTGGCTGCCTGTCTCCCTTCATCTATGATGGCTTGCTTATACAGTAGGTCGAACAATCTATTCTGATATAAGTCAAAACGTCAGTGTGATGGCTTAGGTTGTGTATGATTTCTTTTATATTTCACTTGCTTTATTTATCAAAAAGTGAATTATAAATAAATAAAAATGTACCCAAAGGTGTGTGACAGAACCATTTAATATTACAAACAGGTAGTATTATTATTACCTGTTTGCAAATGTACTTTCTTCTCTGATGGCACATTTTTTATGCACCCCCCTGTGTGATCCTGTCTCCATTGTGAGATCAATAAAGAGCTATTGTATCTTATTTGATGCCCTCCCCCTCAATTTTAAACTATAGGCTCTTTAAAATGTTGTGATGCCACTTGAACGCAACCTATGCATTTGAGGGAGGGACTTAAGAAATGCTACTTACTTTACATCAAAATGCAAGCCCAATTATTCAACTACAGTAAACATATTTAAGTTTATTTGTAATACATTTAGACTTACAGGTTATCAACTCACATCCTCAGGGCCAAAGCTGGTAACAGGATTTCCCGCAAGTGTTGGAGTGAGTGATGACATACAGGCATAACAGAACAATGGTTGTGAGAGATAACTAAAACTTGTCCTAGTTTAATCAAACAGTACTATTCAAACACCCAGGTGGATTCAATACAAAAGTGTGACCCGTCTGCTGGATACACCCTGATTAAAACAGCCATTCTGTGATGAACAAAATCATATTCTCAGGGTCAAAGTTGGTGACAGGTTTTCCCACAAGGTGTTGGTGTGACACATCTCACGGTGCACAGATGAACACCTGCTCTGTTAGATGTGTCAGGAAATGATTTGGTTAGTCATGAAACACTTGTTGATTGAATCGGGATGAGTCCAGTGATTTATCAGACTTTCAATCTACATGGATCCTTGATAATCCCTGTTTAATAGTTAACTCATGCCTTCACAAATTGGTCTCAGTTGACGATGTCTGAGTGGGCTAATTATAGAGAGCTGTTAACCTTGAAGTAGGAGATCTCCATCCTTTGTAACATATTCATATGCTGTCATCTTTTATTGTTTTACTACAGTGTGACCGTGGTTTTAACTGGACCAACCTTCAACGTGTTATGCCAAGTCATGAACCAAATTTGCATTTTAACTTATAATAAAAAGTATCAGGTCTGTCTCTGTGTTCAATACAAAATGTCAAAAATATGGTATTTCCTCACTGTGTTTTATTGGTGTGAGCATTGGTCTTGAGGCTGACCATCACAAATCATAAAAGAATTCATCAACTATAGTTTTTGAAAGGCCTGCAACCACTGACATTTTAACCTGGTCAACCATGGCACCGAGCGGTAGACGATTTGAACCTCCCTACACATTTGGTGGAGGTGTTTGCGCACCCGAATGATCCTAGGAGCTATGTTGTTGTCTGTATGCTCCTGGTAGGTTCTCCCATGGAAAACAGGTCCTAGGTGACGGGTCAGAGCGGATCAGAAGCCCCTCATGATGAGAGACCATCAAGGTCGATTACCTCGCCCAGAGGTGAAGGAGCGTCCTGAGACCATCCTCCCATGGACCCACCACCTGCAGGAGGAGCCATAAGGGACTGGTGCAGTGTGATCCGGGCAACTTGGACTGCTGCCCCCACAACACAGCAACGGATAAGCGGACGAAGATGGATGAATGGACAATGAGAGATGTGTTTTAAGGTGTGTACTCACGTTTTTCAGCGCTGGTCTGTTCCTCATTGGCACTTATTGTGGACTCTGACAAAGCAGGCATTTGTTGGTCTCCTGGCTCAGCGTTTGCTTCGTCTTGTTGCCATTTTGCAAACATTGCTAAGTCTTGTTAAACTTTGACAACACAACTGGCTTCTCACACTTTGTCTTCACATCCGCTGTGATTGGCTGCTATGTGTTAGTCCCGCCTCCAGCAGTGGTTTGCCTGCGAGAGAAGTTCCAGACCAAGTCTCCAGTTTAGAATAAACAGAGGAGACTAGTCTGGATGCCAGGCTACTGACATTCATCCCATGATGCACTTTTGAGTCCCAACCCAGTAGTTGTGAACCACTGTTGTAAATCTCCTTGTATGAGACAAAAGAACATCCCAAGTTCACTCCAAAAACTAAAAATCAAGCATGGGTTTAAATGACTTAAATGATCACTGAATATGAATCTTGTTTCAAGTACTTTCAACTAGATTAGACATCATCTACATTATTTCTTTCTTCTTTCTTTATTAGTTTATTTGGAGAGGACAGTGCACATTAATGAACACTCAGCACAGTTACTTTGTGTAAATGCGACAGATTTAGCGATGGGCTACTTTCCATCTGTAGTCCTCGTACATTTAAAACAACAATAAAAGTTACAGACATGGACAAAGAATATATAAACATTTGGCTTATTTCATGACATTTTTGAAGGGTTCTAAGGTAATCTTTCTTTAAATGACACGGTGAAACTGCCAACAGGACAAGACCACAGCTCTTACCCCATTGGCAAATATGTTTAGGTGAAATAAGATATAATGTACACCCTGGATTCCTGGAGCACGCTACAACGAGCAGCTACATCTAAACTACCCAAAACCACTCTTTAAATTTTGGCAGTGTTCAAATCTAAATCTGTCCGTTTACCATTGCAAGATAGGGCCAATATTGTTGCTTATTTACTCAATGTCTTGTTTTCTTGTTTGGATTGAAAAAAAACCAAGCTTCCGTTGTCTGTGCCAGTAAAAAAAAAAGTAACTTTTACAAATTTTAAACTACTAGTTTTAGTCTCATCCATCTGTTCTTCAACTTGGCCATGAATCCTCCAGTTGGCTCAGGCGTGTGTTAATTTCCCGTAATAACAAAGCAGAAGCAGATGACATGCCAAAAATCAACATGACTAAAGTCTAAAATGCCCACTTGGCTCTGTTTTTACGCGCAACAAACCATCAAGTTTCCCAGTAATACCTTTTGTACCTTTACTGTTACTCTTACCCAGCTAATGAGCCCCCCTCTGCGGCTTTTTTCACAGGCACAAAGCTTGTTTTGGTGAACCAACTTTTGCCACTCTGCCCACCTATGGCGTCCACGCATTGAAAAACCCTGGCCGTAACCCTGAGTTTAGTGACGGGGAAGTGGTTATGAATGAACAGAGCTGTAGAGTGGGGAGAGAAAGGGGGAGGGGGGCGGGGGGCCAAACGAACCATGCAACAATGACACTTAACAAAATGTCGCAGTCAATTCAAAAGCATCTAAATCCTTCCTCTTGGATTGCCCACTGCTGCGCCATTATCTGCGCTCCACAGAAAATCCCCCTAAATGGAGTCCCTCTGAACAGCGGCGCAGACATGAAACACGCGGTCTATTCATCTGCCGGGCCTGACTGGAGCCTGCTAAAACCACTCCGGGAAATTATTTGTACGACGTGTTAAATCTGTCAGCGTAAACAATGGAGTGGTAGTGAGTGGTGCAGTCAATGAGGCAAAGGTATGGAGGCGGGAGATGGAGTGGTTGGGACCGTACGCAGGGACAAGTGAAGAAGTTTGATAGAAAATTGGATGCTGTGGTTTATCGGTACGACGGTGATTTCGGTGGCTTGTAATGCGTTCCTCCCGGTCGCAGCCTGACACAAACTGAAGCAGCGCGGTCGGTGGAACAACTGTTAGTGTCTTTCCTATCAGTAAAATGGTAAATGGTCACATTTATGTAGTGCTTTTCTACCTGCTTTAGGCACTCAAAGCGCTTTACATCAAGGAACCGCTCACCCATGCACAATCTCATGCATACACCAGTATACACAGACACTGGAGGCAAGGTGGGTGAAGTGTATTGCCCAAGGACATTACGACAGTGTACACCTGACTTCACCCACCTTTTTTTAGTTTGCCTCCAGTGTCTGCGTATATTGGTGTATGAATGAGAGCGTGAATGGATGAGTGGTTGCTTGATGAAAAGCGCTTTGAGTGCCTATAGCAGGTAGAAAAGCGCTACATAAATATATATATATATATATAAAATATATACAGTGTATATATACAGTGAAGAAAGTAAGTATTTGAACACCCTGCTATTTTGCAAGTTCTCCCACTTAGAAATCATGGAGGGGTCTGAAATTTTCATGGTAGGTGCATGTCGACTGTGTGAGAGATAATCTAAAAAGAAAAATCCAGAAATCACAATCTATGATTTTTTAACAATTTATTTGTGTGATACAGCTGAAAATAATTATTTGAACACCTGTCTATCAGCTAGAATTCTGACCCT
>OMNZ01018568.1:0-12889 GCA_900303255.1 Lesueurigobius sanzi | reverse complement strand
TGTGTGTAAGTGTGTGTGTGTGTGTGTGTGTGTGTGTGTGTGTGTGTGTGTGTGTGTGTGTGTGTGTGTGTGTGTGTGTGTGTGTGTGTGTGTGTGTGTGTGTGTGTGTGTGTGTGTGTGTGTGTGTGTGTGTGTGTGTGTGTGTGTGTGTGTGTGTGTGTGTGTGTGTGTGTGTGTGTGTGTGTGTGTGTGTTTTTATTCTTTTTTATTTTTTGTGTGTATTGATTAGGTATCCAGGGGGTATTGATGGTAATTGGTGGTATGGTGTATGTGACCGTTAACGAGGACGGGAGGAGAGAGGAAAGAGAATAACAATAACAATACTGATGATGGTGATAATGATGACAGCAATGACAACAATACTAGCCATATTAACTTTTTTTTTTTCTTTTTCTTTCCCTCTTTTTTAATATTAGTGGCACTCTTCCAGCAGCATTCCCGCATAGTATGTCTGTGATTGTGTGGTGCATTAAAAAAAACCCAACTTGATGTTATGCATTAAAAAGCGTATGCCTGAGATGCATGTGGGAAGAGAGCTCAAATTATTATTATTATTTTTTAACCTAACCAAGAAGAGACTTCTTGAAAAACATAAATAGAGAATTGCAATGTGGGAGGAGTGCCTTGGTTCTTCCTTTGTTTTTCTCTTAGGTTTCTGTTCAGAAAGCGCCAAAGAGCGTCTTCCCCAAAAAACTATTTTTGTGCTGACTTCCTGAGCACTTTGTGTCCAGTTTCTCTCGTATTTTATCTGCAATTTTCTTTTAATATAATTCGTTAATGAGCGTATTTATGTTTTATGGATTGATATTATCTGCTTTTAGTCATTTAATGTAACCATAAAGCCTTGTGTACGATAAACCTTCCCTAGATCCACGTTTTTTGTCGACTAAATACTGTATACTTCGTACTTCAGTGTAAATGAAACGCATGTGCTCCTCCTGTAAAAACCTTGTGTGGAGTCGTATTGTGTGGGCATCTTTGCACAGTCAGTGTGGTGACAAGGCCAAAACAAATCAATGCTCTTCACTCTGGGCTTTGAGAGTGCTATTGACACGAGTACAGCAGGTACAGAGAAATGCATCAGGCGCACTATTACGGGCTCAGTTAACAGTGTCATACTCACACAAAGCAACACAATATGTAAGAAATATGCACTGAACAAGGCTTGACACCTTATTAATTTTGAATCAATGCACTTTGCAGCACAGGCTCGTCACAATAATATGACAGAACCATTACTTTTCTCGTTTGGCTTTTATTACTGCATTTCAAAAGCCTATTATCTACAAATGTTCACTGTAAGTCACTGCCCTCAAATGCGGCGCGAGTCGTAATGCCATCTCAATTATGGGCTTTATATTCTCAAGCTACTACGTCTTTGTACTCACAATTGTTTCATTTACCGACGTATACTTTTAAAACAAACAGATTCCTGGCTTGACTCCTTGCTCCATGAATTATTTTTCATAGTGGTAACAAAAGAAAATTAGGTCAGCTTTCCAGTGTCCCAAGCATCGGACCCCTGGATCGGATCCTTCTATACAGCTGGGGCGGGCTGATCCTTTCTCTTCATTTTTTATATTTTATCAATTTTTATTATTAACCCATTTGTTTCGAGGGGATGAGAATACTTTGATCTTTTCATTACAAATCATACTGAGCTGTAGCGCTGTTCTGTACATCTTCTGTACATCTAGTCACAAAAAGTCAGCCTATTTTCCTCAACATAGTCAATGCACTTTATTTCGTATTTTACATCTTTTGACCTTTCTGTTCCTGCGCCTACATTCAGTATTGCTGAATGGCCATGAAAGTGAAAACAAAAATGAAAAATGAATTGTTATGACAGCAATGAGAAAAGGACTTACAGTATATTTCAGATCTGTGTACAGTGATTGGCAAATGTACCGGAGCTCCGAGGCTTGTGTCGTTCTTCCCAAAGCGAATTGTTTCAAAGCACTGCACCGGAGCGTCTAACACCAGAGCTGGTCATGTGACCAAAGTGTCGGTGTCTCGAAAAGTGCTTCATTCTGCGAGCCGTGGTTCACTGTGCCAAAGCATTTTATTGGCTCAGTGTGAGACTCTGTCTGCTATTGTCTTGGTTTGACAGATTCGAGTGGTGAGGCGCTAAAACAAGGCAGTATTCTGGTCCTTCATTTAAATAAATAAATATGTGCACGTTTCCCTCGCATTCGTGGTGCAAGTTTTCTGGACTGGATGTGAAAAAAGTCTGGAGTGCGATCTATATTGTGGCAATAATTCATTTATTACATTAAAGGTGAAAGTGCTAATAAAATATTTTCAGTTATCATACGCACAGCTAAAACAAACTATTTTCAGCCTGGATTTGAACATTGTCAGAGTTGAAGCCTGTCTCACATCTTCTGACAGTTTCCAGATTTTCCAGGTGCATAGAACTGACAGTTGCCCCTCGCCTCTGGATTATATGAATGTATCAGACCCCAATACTTTACCCAGGCAAAACCAATGGAAGATAAAACTGTAAAAAAAAACGACGTGTGTTTTAAAATTGATGTATACACAGTTCATTCTCTCGCCAAACCAGGCGTGACATAAAGAAGTTTCTCTCTGTGTAATTTTATATTTCTTCTCATTCCCAAAGAATAATTCTCTCTGTGACGTACCATCAAAGTGTGTGATGATCTTTGCGGCCCGCTTTATTGTCCCTCGGCAAGTTGCGACGGTGTGACCACGAGTGACCCGAGGTGGCATCATGCTCTCCTGGGACGCTCCCTCCTCCCAGTCAGTGGCCCCCGTCGCTCTCCATCTTTTATATGGCTCTCGGCTAAAGTCTGTTTGATCATAAGAATGCAGGGATTCAGTGAAAATGGTCATCTGGATTTTTGGATTTGTAATAGTTGAAAAAATGCAGTATATTCGCGAGAAACTGCTACAATGCATTCATTTTCTGTGGGACAAGTAAATCCATTTCGTGCAATCTCAGGACCCACCAGGCCTCAATACTTGCCGCCCCCCATGAAGCATAGTAACTTTTTTCACTACAGGTATCATTTAATGGTGCCCAGTCCATTTTTAGGACAGCAGGTCTACAATTTAGATGATAAATGTAGACCTGCATATGGTCCCGGACAATCTCCAACTCATCTGACCAGAAGGAATTCTTTCAGAACGACAGAAAAACGCGACTAGAAAACCTGCAGAACTAACAATTATAATTATGGGTCCCTATTAACTATATCAGGGTGAGCTATTGTTATTAGGGCTGTCAAAGTTAATGCTTTACCTCACGATTAATCAAAAAATAATGAATGCATTAATCATGGATTAATCGCAAATTAATGGCACATGTTTTGACCGAACAAACTCCAAAGAAAGTGGTGTTTGGTTAAGTAAATGTACTTGTATAAATCAGTGTTTCTCTGGACCTCACCATTGGACGTCAAGCCACGACCCAAAAATACTTTCATTTGTTATTTATATTGTAAGATACTAGAATTTTCCACAAGCTGAACAGTTATTCAACAATTTTTCAATCCAGGACACTCCCTCTTTCAGTTACTACCTTCAGGTAGTAGGCACAGGTCCATTAAGACCAGGACAAATAGATTTAAGAACAGTTTTTATCCAAGTGCAGTTGCCACTGAATGCTGTCAGATGTGACCGACCATAGGCCTAATGTAACTGATGAGTGTGTCATGTGTGTTCTTTTAAAGAATTAATTACCTTTTAACATTTTTAGGAATACACCAACTGGACTACAACATTTCCGTTGTACTTGTTGCAATGACTAAGATTATTCATTCATTAATCAGCATTAAATCAACCTAACGAGCTGAAATCGTAATAAAAGGTTACTAGCTTAGTTAAAATGACCGTGTTTTATGCCAGGGAAATGTAAATAATTCATCAATAATAACAATACAATGAACTGATATTAATTGTGATTAATCACATTTCAAAAGTGTGGTTAATCTGATTAAAATAATGAATCGATTGACAGCAGTCATTTTGATTGAATAAAACTGACACCTATCACTGACATCCAGTGTTGGGGTTTGCAAAAGTAACTAGTTACAGAAATATATTACATTTTCAGTAAAAGGAATATAATATATTACTTGTCGTTACAAGTGCATTAAAAAAACTTTTTAAAAAACTCCCCCCAAATAAAATGTGGCCCCAAATCAAGTTGGACACTGAAGATCAGCAGAGGCTCGTAGCTAACGTCAGAACTGAACATGAGAATGGTGATGGCTGAGGAAAAGGAAATCTTTCATGGCACTTTTGCTCGATGGCATTATTCTCACTATTTTCATGTTATATTTTGCCAAAAGTAACTCAAAGTGGTGTAACTCAGCAACATTTTTGAAACAGTAATATGTAATACAAACATATTACATTTTAAAACTGTAATTAGTAATATAGAATATGTTACAATTTTAAAGTAAAAGAAAGCCCAACACTGCTGACACCTGATGAACTAAGTTTCTTAAATAATATGTGAGCTCATAACTCAATCATTTGGTGGACAAAGAGAACTACATTTATAAAAGTGACCTAGGACAAATTTGACTGATCCAGCTTAGAAAGAGGAGCTACTGGAGTCTACAATTAAGACAATTAAAAAGAAAAAATCTATGTTTGTAATTATTTTAATATAGCAAAGTGTGTGTTCTGTTTCCATGTAATTACCATAATAATCATGTTATCACACTGTTTGGTACCTGGGCTTCCATCCTATGCCATCACTGTGCTGTAAGAAGTAAGGTGCTACCAGGAACTGTATCCTTCCTGTCCTGAAGTACTTTCACTCTAATGACCCTTCCATCCGGCACGGCTCAGTGCTGTTGCTCTTTGGGCCTCTCAGCCCCTATCTGGAGCAGGCCCTGAGGAAGTGGTAATCATAGTGATACCTCTGCACTCTCCACTAGATAGCAAGAGATCAGCGTCTCCCTCCCAGCGACTTACGGCCACCATGATGGAGCACGAAGCCAAGCCGCTCCATTCTCTGAGACGTTCTTATCTGTTTTCTGAAGGGGACTCGCCAGGCCGGCCTCACCAGTTCCTCTGTTTGGATTTGTGACGATGCCAAGTTTGGAGTGCTAGAAGCCGCTTTGTCTGCTCCCTTTTGAACCCTGAGGGGAGCCTTAGACCAAAACGAGGCTGTCTGCCAAAATGGCCTTTCGTCTGGCAAAACAATGTGAGTAAAGCCGTGCACCTTGTTCGCCAGCCAAGTGTGCATGTGCAAGAAGTCTCCTCTCGCCGCGTCCCCAGAAGATGGCCGACCGCGCTTCATGCCAATCAGGTCAGTGACTTGGCTGCATATGACCTTTCTCTGCTGACAATGTGAGGAGGATGAGATTTCAAAATGGAGTCTCCCAGTGTGGCCCGACCAGTCTGAGAAAGAGTTTATTTGACTAACTCGCTGTGCTCTGTCCAAACATTGTAGTGGAGACGAGACTGCTGAAGCACACACTGCTGCACAGTGACACAGGGCTGAGGCAGAGCATCAAGCGCACCTGTTGGATAAACAAAACTGAATGGAAGTTATATTAGGTTGTGTTCACATTATATATTCAGATGGAGGGCATGTGCCAATACAGCTCTGAAAAACTGTTTTTGAAAGACTTTCAAAAAGACAATTGACAAATGTTTTCCGTGATCGTTATTTGGTAGTGATTGGATTGCCATGGCTGAATGTACTTTCTATTGGCCAAAATCACACATTTTTGAATATTGTCTCCACTTTTGGACACCTTTATGAGAAAATAATTACCTGACCTTAGTTCATATGTGCTGACAGAGAGAGAAGACATTGCACTTTTGTGACACAAAAGTACGGTAGGCGGGTATTAACAGGTGTTTCACCCAATTATATTGCTGTGACTGTCCCTCCCTTTCACCAGTGGATTGGACGAGAGCCTTTGATAATGTGTTGAACTCAAATCAGAGAGCTACGCATATCAATCTGGCACATGCCAGGTTAGACGGACCCAGGAATAAATAAAAAAAATAGCAATAAACTAAGACTAAACTATAAATCCGCATTTTGACAGTTACCAAAGTTACCAGCACAGTATGTCCCACTCACTTTTAAACTAAAGGCTCATTAGAATGGTGTGATGTCAAGTGAACGCAAAACATTGTCTAGTGGTCACATTGGTCACGTTTTATAGCATTTCCCACCTCCACTGGACACTTACATCAAGGACATTCACCCACTCACACTTATGCACCAGTGTATGCAGAAGTGGGTGACGTTTCTTGCCCAAGGACACAATGACCGTAGGCACTGGTGGGAGCCCGGATCTATCGACCGCTGAAGCCACAAAGTGTGAGCCACAGAAACAGTACCTGTGACAAGAAATTGTTCAATCTAGACACAGTTTAATGTGTCCTACACTTCAACTACAGAGTACAGATGAAGACTGAAGAATGTTTGCCTACGAGTTTAATGTTATGTCCTTTTCACAACAACTTTAGTCTTACAGTAGAATCGGTTTAGTCGGTTGGGCAGAATTTAGGAAGATCTTAAAGAAATCCAAGCTACCATCGAAGATGCTCTGGATCGGACAAAAGGAAGGAGACTGTGCCAAAAAGCGGACCCTGCACCAAAACGGAACAAACGCTAGGAAAGAAGAAGAAGAAGTAGAATTGGTTTAGTCCAACTTCAGACCTAGGTTTGACATGGTAAAGTAGATTTAGTGTGGATCTGGTGGAACTCAGCCATTTCTTTATTTCAGGTACTGTATATGCTGTGAGATTCTTGAAAACTACTGCATTAGACACTATTATATTAATTTCATTAGAATTATTTATTTCAAAATGTGAATCCAGCCCCAGTGAGCCATGTGATGGTCCAAGCCCGAGTAACTAGGGAGTGTTGCATCAGCTTGGCATGTAGAAGAAAATATGTAAAATCAAATGTAAATTACACTGTAATAGTTACATCATTTGCCAAGAGAGGTGTTACAAAGTGAGATAATATCTCAGAATTAGTCGCAGATCTGACAAAAATGCTATCTGTCGTAGGACTTGTCATTTGACAGTTATGTAGCATATCAATAGACTCTAAAACCTTTATTTCTTATGTAGTTGTCGGGCAGATTCTCTCATATCTCTGTGCTATTCACAAATATTGCTCCAAGTAAAGTTTGTGAAGCTAAATCTTACAGACAAATGAGTTAATTCACTGAGAGTTTCATAATTACAAACAAACAGTCCACATCAGAAATCACCACCTTTTCTCTCCTAAACATTTTTATTTATTTATTTTTCACTAAACAACATGGCACACTGTTTTAGAATTTCTATCAGACAGGGCAAGGGGATGTTTACATTATTTGATGATTTGTTTGTCAGATTACAACAACACGCTCAGTCATACTCAAGAAGTACGCTGCCCGGCCAAAAACAAGTCACCACAAAAAAAAATAAAAAGTCACACGCACATTAGGCTGCCTTTAGCTTTGATCACAGCACCATTTACTGTGTCGTTGTTTCAATAAGCTCCTGCAATATCCAAAGATTTATGGATTCTGTGGTGGACAATCCATGTGTGAAAATGACCATTCGCACTCCTGAACCACTCTTTCACCATATGAGCCTGATCCTGGGATTGTCATCTAGGAATATGCCTGTGCCATCAGAGAAGAAGAAATCCATTGATGGAATAACTCAGGATGTCCATGTTTCAGCTGATCTCAAGTGTTTCTGAACCTGAAACTGACAAACTGCATCAGCCCCAGTTCTACTCGCTTAGTTAAACCCAGGTGGTGACTTTATTTTTGGCCAGGCTGTGTACTTCGACCAAGTCCTTTTTACTTTTACTTGAGTCATTATTTGACGCAGTTTGTCGTGGGGCGAATCTTACGCTTAGGTTCAGATACAGTGAGACAGGGACAAAGGTAGAACCGTCGAACGACCAAAGACGAGCTGCGACAGTCAGGCCGTGTGTGATATTTTGGAATCCTCTCGCTGCCGTGATGATATCAGTCAAGTGTGTCATCAACAAAACAAAAGCCCAAATGTCTTTCTTTGGTCGAGCCCCGAATGGAATTTGATCACCGCTAAGCATAGGTTCAGGACACTGTACTGATTTAAAGGTGTGCATCAGCTCGTCATATTCAAGACACTTTTTATTTGATGAAAATCGCCCTCATAAGCCAAATGAAAATTAACACGCGCAGAAACAAGAAAGCCCCCCAAAGAATTGAGCTATGCATTTTTCCCAATACCGGCCACCCCTAGTTAAGCTTAGTTGATTCAGGTTTACCGTTGCTTTCACTGGGTTGGAGTGCACAACATGAAATATTTCCGGAGTGCACCTTTGAAGCCCTGTTTAAAAACGGCAGGACTAAAGGCCTACCTGTGGTGCTTCTTATCGTAATGATGACCTAATGGGCTGTTAAAGTAGGAACCTGCCTTTGCACTCTGTATATGCTGCCTATTTAGGATAAGTCAGTGATTCAGCTGGATCTCACTGTAGGTGGTCAAATCAAAGCAAAGTTTGTGGGCATCCTTTGAAGACCGAGCCCTTTTTAGCTTGTGTAATTTCTCCATGTCATGACTTAAAATTCCAGCGCTCCAGGCGAGTATTGACCCAGAATTGTCTGATGACTTGGAGAGCATAAAAGAAAACCTTGAGAGACGTGAATTAAACATTGGCTGGAGCTATTTTTCAATCTGTTTTGATTGAAACTGCCTTGCTTTCTGTGACAGCGCTTGTGATGGTATTATGATGGAATTCTGCCCTTTTGAGACTTTGTAAAAACATGTTCATTTTTCTCATTCAGTACATTCACATTCCAATTTCAGAACTGGGTTGAAATGCAGTATCATAGCAGCAGGTTCATGGAGGAAACTGGTGACTTTGTGCTTCAACAACACTGTAGCTTTGGAAAGTACTAATTCACTAATTCACACGTCAAATTAAATTGTACAATGTGCCTTTGAAGGATTTTGTTGAAGACTCAAAGGTCTTAAAGCCTGTTTAGCGTAACTTTGTAACTGCAGATTTTCAGAGTTGATTTTGAATATAGTGAACTAAAGAAAATCCTCTACTTACGGGGTGCCCAAAGGTTTCTGTGTTTGTTCGTTTTTAACCATGTAGGGCCAAAATTAGCTGCCGGAGGGTCAAACACAGAACTGTTTTACAAAAGCGAACAGATCTATAATTAAATGCTCTTTGATTACTATTGTGCTATTAGGACATGCTGTTTTGGTGTCCTTAGATATTGAAAGTCTTTTTAATCCAATTTGGCCTGTGGACCCCACTGAGGCCCCCCCGATCTGGTTTATTATCAGTTTAGTGGCCTGATGCTGTCACTGTTCGTCAATGGCCCACTCCAGTCACAGCAATGTTGTTTTTTTGCAAATTAAGCACCATTTTACAAGCCCAAAACCCCTTGGAGGGCTGAATTTGGACTGTGGGCCCCACTTTGGTCAACCTTATGTTTCCCTTTCCCCCTTGATAAGGGGATCTTATTTGTATAGCGCTTTTCATATGACACAGTCACACCCAAAGCGATTCACACATGAAAGGGAGGGGGCTCATTCACTCCATGCTGATGGTGGTAAGCTACTATTGTAGCTACAGTTTCCCCTGGGGTAGAGCCGGGATTCAAACCCCTGACCTTCCGACCCGCTCTACCATCTGTGCCACTGTCGCCATTGTTGATAATAAAGTATACCTTAACCAATCAAACTCTCTGGCCTTGTTGATCAATTGCGAGATTTGTTTACAGAAGAAGAAGCTCCAACATACTGGAAAGGACATTTTTCTCTGATTAAAATCCAAAATGGAGTATGTCCAATTAGAGAGATTCAACAAAATCATTCTTTTCTATGCTTAGACATTGGTCCATGCGGAAGATGTGGCCAAGCAGCATCTACAACCATTTATATTCTTAGGTGTTACTACTAATCACTGATGGCTGATAAAATACATATAGTATGCCCTATATTTCAAATACCCTGAAATAAAAAAACACTATTAACTATGTATAATAGTGCTGTAATGATGCCAAAGATAAGCTTTGGTAGAAATCTCAGACTATATCTAGAGACGAAAACAAACACAAACTGCTGCTATAGATGAAAAGACAAAAGTCCATACAAACTCTGAAGCTCTTATTGTTCACACTTACACACAGTGGAACTTTCATCTGTGCATTATTGCTGCTGTGATTTATAAATCCTCCAAAGACAACACGATGTGTACTTTTATTGAATCTGATCAAAAAACACATTTCAGCCAGTGGCCTCCTGGTGTATGTGTGAACTTAAAGATGATTCATTTAGAGTTGTTTATTAAGACGAATGACACATCTGTACACAATTGCTAAAGTCATTTGGAGGCGGTATGTAATTAAAGATCTTATTTGTTTCTCTGTATAAAGTCATGCATTTATATTTTGCCACAATAATAAATATTAATAGATCAGACTGACTTAACTATTGATGAATTGCCTGACAATAAATACATGGGGCCAAAGTGCTACATTGTTTTTAGTTTACAGGTGCACTATTTAACATATTATGTGAAAACAAACAAACTTGATATTCGGTGACCCAGTGGCTGTATGAGTGCAGCATGGCACCTTTACTTTCCACCACAGCGGCCTCTATCACGCTCCAGGATCAATTGTTTCAGGGTTTCAAGCACGAAACCCATCCATCTCATTTCGCCGATCTGTTGCCGGGTCGCGGGGGCAGCAGTCCAAGCTCATTCCTCACCACAGTGCACCAGTCCCTTATGGCTCCTCCTGTGGGTGGTGGGTCCGTGTTTTATTTATTTATTTTTTACTTTGAAACGTCACATAATGCACCTTTAAATAAATATTTTTTGTTGAGTGTTCGTGCTTGACCTGATCCCGAAGATACAGCTGTTGAGAACCACTGAGTTACATCTCGAACATTTGTCACTTTGTTCATACAATGTTGCTGCAGATCAAACAAAAATCATTTTATCATCCTGCAGCGCCGTCAACAGACTTGCTGGGGCTCTCCTTCACCATTTTTTTTAACCATTTTTAATAGAAAATGGCCTCCTTCATGGGCCCCCTTGGTCTTGGGGCCTGGAACAAATGACCTGGTAGTCTCCCCTCTGTCGACGGGCCTGCTTTCCTGTAAAGTCTCTGTGTTCCAGTGTTGGTTGGAATTGGATACAGGCAGAAGTTCTTTCTTCGTGAAGTGGATGTGAAATGCTTAAGTTTGTTTATTAGTGCCTGATTAAAACACTTTTTCGAGACGGATAATGGTAGTTTTACAATTCGATCAAGTTCCTGTCCATGAAGGTAAATAAGGACCATTAGCTAAACAAAAAAAGTATTAAAAATGAGAGTATGTAAACCAATGAATGACAATACATATATCATTACTTGGCATTTAAAGTCACAAAAGAAAGAACCCAGCAACTTCGGTTCGAGACATTTTTACTGACGGATTGCCATGACCAGATTTTGTTGGTTTGGTTGCACTATCCATCATTAAATATTTACAGATTGTCAGCACTCGTCAGACTGTGAGTGGCTGCTTTGAATTATGAATCAGAAGAATGCAGATGTTGGGGAGTGAGATAGATGAGGCAGTGGGTGATCAATATGCACATCTCCCTGGCACCTAAAGCTAATAAAGCGCATGTGGAGAGGGAGAGGGGAGGGAGGTAGCCAGACAGAGAGGCGCGCTGCGTATTTACAAGGAAAGAGATTCAGCTAATTGTGAGTGGGAGGTTTTCCTATTAGGCGTGTTGTTTGTGGATGTTTAAAGCCATGTCAATCACTGATGAGGAGATGTCATGAAAATGTAAATGCAGGAGGACAGGTGGGGGAGAATGTTTGCGACACTGCATCTCCACAAAGAAGCTCCAGAAGCTGGTTGTTGTTTGTGAAAATATTAGAGCAACTTTTCAAGGGCAAGCAGAGACATTTTTATGTCCTTCATCAACTTCTGGTTAAAGTCGCAAGGAAAATACACTTGATGAGTCCGGATCTTGTATGTTGCCTAGAGCGCCCTCTGTTGGCCACCATTTTATGGACTTTTAAAAGGTGGAGAAGACATAGGAAATGCAGACCTCTGTAGTGGCCCACACTTTTTGGAATCGGGCATGTTCTACCACGAGGGAGTGCAACGTTTGCACATTATTTTGTCTTCATCTATTTGATTTCTTCTTTAGATTTTTATATTCTATAACAGTAGCCTGGCCTTAGCCATCCGTAAATTCTGGTCAATTATCATTTTCCCTACATGTACGTCTGGGTCTGATCTCAGTGGCTGCGTTAACATCGGCTGAATTGCGTCGGACCATTCAGCGAGCGGGGGAGGCGGGTGTTGTAGGCCAGGTTAGCGAGTGGGTAAAATCAGATCCAATCGTTTCAAACTTTAAAAGGAGTTGACTCCTCCCACCTGAAAACGGAGATCAATTGTGTAGGGCCAGACCTACGAAATGAGTACGAGTGGATGGTATGACCAAGCTTTTTTTTTTTTTTTTTTACCTTGTGAGCTACTTTTGCGTCAATGTCAACTTTATTTACATAGCACATTCACAAGAATGCTAGATGCCCAAAGTGGTGCTTCCAATGCAGCGAGATAATAAAAACAAACACAATACATACAATATTAAAGATAAAAAGTGCAAAAACAAAAATGCAAAGACAAACTCAACTTGAATTAAATGCCAACGCAAACAGGTGAGTTTCAAGAGCCAGTAAGTCTGGAGCAGCTCTTATGTTTGGCGGAAGGCTGTTCCAGAGTTTGGGAGCAGCCACGCTAAAAGCTCGATCTCCTCGTGTTTTTAAGCGGGATCGGAGCACATGTAAAAGCAACTGATTAGCGGACCTTCCTGATCTAACTGTGGTATACATAGTCAAGAGTTTAGAGAGGTAATCAGGAGCAAGACCATTTAGGC
>OMNZ01018567.1:34127-49238 GCA_900303255.1 Lesueurigobius sanzi | reverse complement strand
CTTGTTCGATCTGTTAGTTTAGGTGGATGGCTGTGTCTTGGAAAGTTCACAGTGGTGCCATACCCTTTCCATTTCCAGATGATGGATTGAACAGTGCTCTGTGAGATGTTCAAATCTTGGGAAATCATTGTATAACTTAACACAGCTTTAAACTTCTCCACAACTTTATCCCTGACCTCTCTGGTGTGCTCTTTGGCCTTCATGATGTTGTTTAGTGACCAATACCCTCTGACCATAGCTCTGAGGCCCTCACAGAACAGCTGTAATTCTACTGAGAGTAGATTACACACAGGTGGCCTCTATTTAATCATTAGGGCAAGGTGTGAACATTCAGCAGACATTAGGAATGTTTTAAAGGCAATTTAATACTCAGAAAAAGCTGTATGAATACTTGTGCACGCTCCACTTTTCACTTTTCTATTTTTAAAATAATAACAAAATCATGTATCATTTTGCTTTCACTTCACAGTTGTCTGTTACTTGTGTGTGAACTTCCAGTAAAAAATTCAAAATAAAATATTTATGTTAATGGTTGTAAACCTGACAAAATGTGCAAAAGTTCAAGGTGTATTAGTACTTTCGAGAGGCACTGTATCAGTATAGTTCTTTTCACATTTTTATTTTATTGTTATTGTAGGATAATTGATGTAGCATTTCTACCAGAAATAAAAAAGAGATGATAATCTCAACGGGACTATCCTTGAAACAAATAAATAAATTCAATAGATCACACTCCTCCTTATTAACACATGTCTACTGAACCCACTGTATGTCCATAAACATACTTTATAAGACATCACACACTTGGAACTTCTGTCTCACTCTGAAAGTGTGTTTCTTTTTTGTGTAGCGTTGTTATCTGGCTCGGGGACTTGAACTACCGTCTTTTTATGAATGATGCGTCTGAAGTTAAAGGACTTGTGGCTAAAAACCAACTAAAATCGCTCCAGGAACTTGATCAGGTGAGAGACTGCGTCACGTAAACGAATATTTGCCAAAGGAATTGGAAGAAGCACGGTCTTTTTCTGTTTTTTGTTTTCCAGTTAAACATCCAGAGATCAACAAAGAGAGCCTTCACCGACTTCTTAGAGGGAGAAATTAATTTTGCGCCCACCTACAAGTATGACGCAAAAACGGACCGTTGGGACTCAAGGTAAAAAGCACATTTTGGAATGATTCATGTTCACGTGACCTCACATTCAGAAGAGACTAGTTTAATATTGTTCTGGAGGATAGGAATTAATGGTGGAATTTGCTTGATTTCAAATGGAAATGTTTTGACCTGGTTTATGATTAATATATCTGTAATTACTGAGCCTATTCACATGAAACAAAGATGACATAAGATAAGCCTTTATTGATTGCACAATGGCGAAATTTACTTGTCACAACAGCTCCCAATAGTGTGCAGAAAGTTAGGAAATATACCTTCAAAGAAGAAAGTAAGTTCTTTGTCTTCAGGGTACTAAGTTCAACATCTTCTTTGTCAGCACTATAACAAAACTGCCATTTGTCAGTTAAAAAAAAACTTCAAAGGCCCTGTACCAAGATTTCTCTTTTGAAACGATGAGAGAGCAGGCAAGTGCACTTAAACTGTCAGGAATGGATTTGGACGACAACTACGCATTTCTGAACTGAACTTTTAAGACTTCTTAAGCAGTATTGTTGGGATTACTCCATATTTATGATTACGCTTTGTAAACATAATCTTGACACTCCTTTTGATTACTTAATTTCAAAAGTAATCTGATTACTAATTACTAGTTACTTGGTTTTGAAAAAGCATCAAACAACAGCTGCTCAGTGCTTTGTAATTAACTTTATTAAAGTGTTAATACTGCGATAACAAATATTGCTCTGGCTGTAACTGACTGAATAGTTTGCAGCTTAACACAAAAACTGTATCATGAAACAAATGTACAGCAGCTCCTTGGACTCTTGTACAGGCCTTAAAATTAAAATGATTAGGAAAACAGTAGTTCATAAAACAGAAAATGTTGCTGTTCTCAGCGCAGACACATCATACATCAGCCACTTTCTATGAAAAATATGACGTTTCCTCAAAATATTATGAAAAGTAATTGAATCATTACTTGAAAAAGTAATTATCTTCTTACCAGTGCTGCAATTGTAATCCTGTTACATTGCTCCGTTACTAAAAGTAATCTAATTACAGTAGTGGACAACTAACGCATTTCTGAACGATTTAGTTAGTTTGTTTATTTTTCTTCGGTCACCACATACAAACATTCAGTATTAGAATACTTACAAAGTGTAATTTACTAAGTTATGCATGACCGAAGGGGTTTAGGCTGAAGTATAAATGTATGTTGCCTAACCCCTATTCTTGTGACTTCGTGACAATATATACACATAGATATTCGAGCATCAAGAGACGTCACAGACGTCGCATGAAGAAAAGAAAAGCAAAGAAGGGAAGTGAAAACTATTAATACTTCATAAGGTTTATTAGATTACATTGAGAAGCACATTTTTCAACTTTCAGGCAGCAAAGTGGAGCTTTGTCACAATAATGCTAACGACAACTAGCCTGCTGGTTCACATTAGATCAAAACGCTTTTTAGATGACCATTGCTTTTGTCAGAAATGTCTGGAGAGCAAACGTGATTTTAATCCACCACTTGAAAATATTGGGTACGGGGTGTTTAAGCCACAAGAGTAAAGTGGCTCAAGCAATGACAAGGTTCAACACATGTGGATTAAACTTGACTCACCCGTAACGATACGGCCCCTGCCCTCCATCTAAAGTTATAACATTCAACTCTATAACATTAGGAACACATCTTATTGATGAATTGCAAACACAGACTTGATGAGCTGCTGCTGAAGTGCCTCATCTCTGGGATCGAGATGAGCTCAGCAGTCAGCAGTACTGTGTGGCTGATGGCTGACCTCTTGCTGATTTCTTTTCTTTTTCCACAGCGGGAAGTGTCGAGTCCCGGCCTGGTGTGACCGGATTCTGTGGAGGGGCAGCAGTGTCAAGCAGATTAAATACAGGAGTCACATGGAACTGAAAACGAGCGACCACAAACCAGTCAGCTCCCTCTTCAACATTGGAGTAAGGATTTATGTGTACAATCTGAGTATTCCTTCCGTGTGTTTGTATCACATAAAACAGCATATTAAAAAACAACTCTTTTGAATATAACAGGTCAAGGTGGTAGATGATCAGCGTCACAAAAAGGTGTTTGAGGAGATTGTTCGTGAAATGGACAGAATGGAGAATGACTTCCTCCCCTCTGTGTCCCTGAGCAGGAGAGATGTAAGAAACTACATGTGTTCTCTCATAACCGATCATAACATAAGCAACTTTGTTCAATACATTAACAAACAAACTCTCCCTCCTGCAGTTTACCTTTGAGAATGTGAAGTTCCGGCAGCTTCAGAGGGAACGTTTTCTAATAACAAACGATGGCCAGGTCCCTTGTCATTTCAATTTTATCCCGAAGCTCAATGACTCGCAGTACTGCAAAAACTGGCTCCGGGCCGAACCCAGTGACGGACTGTTGGATCCCAGTAAGAATGACTTTTCTTTAATTTAAGTTGTGCATTTGTAAATTAACCATATGTTTGCATTACATTTGAGCTAGGGCTGCACAATATCATCAAATTATTATCTATATTTCTTCAATTATTATTTAGAAGTCTTCATGGACACACACTAGAGGATTTTTATCCAGATTTTTAGTCTGAGGAGGCGTGGCTTAATAAAAACTTTCTCTCATGGCATGATCTGTGGTGGGATTCCGTGTGTGTGTGTGTGTGTGTGTGTGTGTGTGTGTTCATGTCTGTCCTTAAATGTGTGTGGTCTGTGCACAGATCTTTAGTCTCAAAATATTAAAAACCTTCTTGTCTGTGGGCACCTTGAGATTTGCAAACAACAGTTTCCCTTACAGCAGCTATTCCCAAACTTTAGAGTGTCGTGGCCCCTTATACATCCAACGATATCATTCTTGGGGTCACCGGTGGTATTTAAAAGAAAATGTAATTGTTTTCTTATGGTTTTTGCCAAATTTTACTCATTAGATACAAGGAAACGGTGGCATTGCGGTAAATTAGATGAGGCTTTATATAAAGTTCATTATAAGCTGAATTTATTTTGATGTGATTAATTTTTGGACAACCTTTTGGAGGTCCCCCTGCAGTGCCTTTGAGGACCCCCAGAATTTAAGACAAAAATGCATGGTAGCCTGAGACATAACAAATAAATTAAAATATAATTATTACATTGCTACATAACATCCACATGAGTTTTGAGCCGTCTTTTTCTTCAGGCGAGACACTGGAGATCTATCTGGAGGTGTATGTGAGCAAAGACTCGGTCACGCTGCTGAACTCCGGGGAGGACTCTATCGAGGACATTCTGGTGCTCCATCTGGATCGGGGCAAGGACTACTTCATTACCATCTCTGGCAACTACCTGCCCAGCTGCTTCGGGACGTCCTTGGAGACCCTGTGTCGAATGAAGAAGCCGATCCGAGAGATTCCAATCACTAAACTCATCGATCTGGTAAGAAGGAAACGTAGAATACATGCAGTATACAGGATTATGATAAAGTTTTGCTATGAATAAAGCTAGCTCTTTAAAAAAGAGCTAGCCGGGCACATGTGCGGAACTTGGTGCAGCTCAACAATAATCTAAAACTGGGCAGCGTATAATCTTTCCATATGTATTCATAGCAGGTCTGGACTGTAAACATGGAAGTTGCAGGAGCAGTGAGACTCTCAAATTTAGATCAAATAACACCGTAGAGATCCTTTGCATTTTCATTCCATTCTGAAGTCTTTTCTTTTTTACCTCTCTTATGATCTGAGGTGGCCTGGGAATACAATGGAGTAATGCACCCTCTATTCTTAATTTTCCTCCTGTGCAATTTTCCAAATGTGTTTTTGAATGAAGTTACGAATGCATTTCTTTCACTTTTCTACTTCCTTTCTTCTCTCTCTCCTTTATCTTTTCATCGCCCATTCCTGGCTTGTCATTAATTTCCCGCTGTGTCTGTGGTTGTGGGCTGACTTCTTGCTCAGGGGGAGGACAGCTACATGGACAAGGTAAAACATTAACTAAATTTACAACTGACTTTTGGCACCAAATTCGTTCATCTTGGTTTTAGTATCGGTGCGGTGTTATAGATTTATGAGGGTTTCATAAATTGTGAAACTAACACTGTCTTTGGTTGGGTGAAGCCAGACTGACCGACCATTAGCCATGTGCCATTAAGATCAGTCACTCATTAGGTCTGTATGGACGAAGGTTCAACGAAAGTCAAGACGACATGAATCCATTCCTCATATAGCCCTTAAAGTAAAGATGAAGGTTAAATCAGATCCCACTTACCACTGGCATGTCATCGTACAACTACGGTTACAGATGTTCTAGATGTAAGTTTACTGTGGTCTCATATGTCTCACTCTTAACGCAGAAGCTATTTTGGAAGTGTCTCTAGAGGTTGGAGCATTTACACGGCCTGGTTTAGAATATACAGTGCACCAGTAAGAACTATTCGGGAATGGATCAAAGTAGTTATTGCGTGTTCCACATTATTTGATTACCTACAGCCAAAGGTTCTCATTAATTTATCAGGAGGAATATCCCCCAGGCCAGGGGTTCCCAAACTGGTACACAGGACGTCCCAGGGGGTACGTGAAGAGACTTTAGAGAGAAAAAAAAAGAACATGTAATAAAAATTGGGTGTTTTAAACCTGTCACGGGAGATAGCATCTACAGGCTGCACATGGTGTGCCTCTAATTCAAACGTGCATGTGCTCATGCTGGCCCTAATGCCGTCCAGCACCGAACCTCCAAGCCGAAACAAGTGCGTAAAGCTCCACGGACACAGGGCGCATGGCTATCCACAGTCTCTGGCTGTGACTTTAACACAAACAGCAGGAGTTTGTTCATGTCATGTCGTCTTTACTATTTGACAAAACGAGGGAGGAGCCAGTGCGCAGATTCATTTCATCAAAATTGAAGACTGTAGAGATGAAGTTTTCATTCCGAAAACTCTTTCACTCATTCTGATCCAAGCCGTGGAGCAAAGGAACGAGAAGCTACTGCAGACTCTTTCCTCTCTGCTGCTCGACCCGCGCTCACCGCGAGGAGACTTCCTTTATATTTATCGCAGTGTTAAGTTATAAATTGATGTGTCCACCACAAGTGCAGAACTGTAATGTTCTGTGTATAAATTATAAGATAAATGTATTAAAAGTCGCAATGACAACACTATGCCTCATCTGCGTCGTCAAATTATTAACATTTGTTCGTATCAAAGTTCGTATTTCACTGTTGCAAATAAGAGCTTATTATTTGCAATTCCTCAACTACAACAGCGCGAACAAACCTACAATATTCAACTCTTTGCATTGTGATTCGGCCCGTGTTCTTACCTTCACGCACCGCGCCTCTTTTCTCTTTATCTCTCTTCTCCTTTGTAATTTTATGATCCAAGTCAGTAGCTCTCTCTGTCCCGCTGTGAGCCTTGGATCCTGTAGGAACCATTGCAGCCGTAAAAGCCTGTTTAAGTGCATGTTGGTTGCCGTCATGAAAGAAAGACGCGCGGAGCGCGCTCTGCAGCTGCACGTCAGGGAAGGACACAGCAGCGGCTCGGTCACAAAGTAAAAACACATCTTTACCTTTCTTTTTTCATGAAAAAATAAATAAAAACATAAACACTAAAATCAATAATGACCTTATATTTTAGCCTAATGGGATATTACTTTTTATTTAGCTTATTCCCAGACTCACCTAAATGGTTTAAATGTAAAGTTTGAATTCATTATATGAATAGTTGCTTTTTGGGTTCGAAAGCATCAAAGTAGGGGGTACGCAACTGGTCACACCAAGCCTCGGGGTACACGGCTCCAAAAAGTGTGGGAACCACTGCCTCGGGCTATACACCTCATGAACACTTTATTGTAGCTTCTCTTCATGTTTTTGGATTGCTTAAAATATTCCTCTGACAGAAATGTGTTCCTTATCATTTCACTACATGTTATGAAGGTTATGTTATGTGTTTAAACATTGACAAGTAAATGATCTATCTATCTAACCCCTTGAGACGAACCATGTCATTTTCAAGGGGTTCCTAAAAAAGTTACAAAATAATTGGGTTACTTTTCTGCAGGAAAAGTCCAAGGTGAACTTTCTTATGGTGGATGGTGGAAATGATGAAGACCGACCTCTGAATATCCCTAAAGAAGTTTGGATCCTTGTCAATCACCTATTTACAAAATCATGTGATCAGGTGAGAACTAATTCAGTCTCATTCAAACACGATGAAAGGTGCTATACCTGATTTTTAACCTTTTTAGTCAAAATGTGACTAAATGGGTCTTTTTACATGGCTGTCCTTTTCGTCACATATTAACTATTTGGGTTGACCATAAACAACATCAATAAATCATAAATGCAATGAAGACTACACGCATCAGGCTTGCTACTTTTACAACATACTTTTATGGGAAAAAAGTAATGCTGCACTACAAAAAGAACAATGTCAGTTATAGTGCCTTTAACTGTTTATTCTGTGAGAAAAAAAAAATGTACTTGCTGTGGTAAACCGCAGTCAAATGAAACAACGAGGCACTCTGCTTTACATTTACCCTGATGAAGCCACAATAGTGTTGAAACGCATCAGAGTATCCATGTGAATAAAGGACTTTTTAAAATTTTTGTAAAACAGAGTGCCTCAGAGTTTCATCGGACTGCGGTTTAACACTCTTCCACCAGCAAGTCTAATGTTTTTATCCAACAGTATAGCTGCCCTGTTCCTGAAGAGCACCTGTTTAGACTTTAGACCATACCGGATTTGGGGTGTGGGTGGAGTAAGGCACGCCCGTTTAGGCCCTCTTTAAGTATTTGGATTCATAATAATGGGGCTTTATGTTTCCCAGGAGGACCTTTTCCAGACTCCAGGTTTACAAGAGGAGCTGCAGAGCATCATCGACTGTTTGGACACAAGCATCCCAGACATCGTCCGTATCCTGACTCATGAAGTCATCTGTTTTATCACACAATTCGGGCAAACAGCCATACATTTACAGTATATAAACATTTGTCTTCATTGAGAGCAATTTGTGGTGCAAAGCTGTGTTAGTTTTCCTTAACTGCTCTCGTAGCTGGCTGTAACCACTCAGTAGCTGAAGCGCTTCTGATTTTCTTGGAGGCCTTGCCAGAGCCTGTGGTGTGTTATGAACTCTACCAAAGGTGCCTGGAGTGCTCTCATGACAGCCGGCTCTGCAAACAAGTAAGGAGGCATTTAAATAATCTGGGATCATTAACATTTTATTAACCATTTCCATTTACTCCTTCAGCTAATATCCCAGTTGCCGCGGGCCCATCGCAACGTGTTCCGTTACTTAATGGCTTTCTTAAAGGAGCTCCTCAAGCACTCGCATAACAACAACCTTACAGCCAGCCTATTGGGTACGGAGTGTCTCTTTCTTTGTGATACTGTGTGTGTATTGGTAAACCATTTCACAGCCTGATATTATTCTGCTTTGCGTTTTAGCGACGCTCTTTGCAAGCCTCCTTATCCGACCCCCTCCGAACCTTGTGGGCAGGCAGACGTCCCACGACCGTCAGAAATCCATCGATTTTGTCCTGGGCTTCCTCATGGCAGGCGAAGAGGAGTGAAGAAATTAGTTTTATCCGTCTGGCTGCTGTGGAACTACTAAACCTCATGTACCACGCAAAGAAGAGATTTTTTTTTCTGTGCATAAACAAGGAGCGGTACCTTCAACTCTGTTCATCCTTAGTGACATTTTGATCAAGAGTCCCCTTCACCTCCGCCCCTGCTGGATACGTAGGAAGCACTTGTTGTGGGAGGTTTCGAACTGTTGCCTGTGCACTTTCTGAAGGACCTGTGCCTCCAGACTTAGAGCTGTTTTGTTTGTCAACGCTCATGCCAAAATGTGGTTGCAAGTAATACGAGTGGGGAAAACACTATCTGAATGCGCGTAGAATGTTCGAGTCAGTCAAGTAGGAAGTAGCTTTCTCAAAACTAGAATTAATTATATCTCTCGGTTGATGATATTTTAGAACCGCGGTGTTTCCTAATTTTGACAATCACAAAACTTCTCCAACAACTACATTGTCCGTGTTTAACTGTTATTTATGGATATTCCTGAGGGGATTCTCATAGAAAGTTTCCCCTTCTGTGCGAGATGTTTATAGGCTGCTTGTTTTTATCATCGTAGGCGCTCTTTAAATGTTTGCTGTGGTTGTGGGTCATGTACTGTATCTCATGAGCCTTTCAAGTTCACTAACACACCTTTTTTTCTGATCATCCAAGTCGACCTCTGTGGTATGCTGTTACCATAGCGATGTACATAGTGAGTGTATCCCGAGTATTTGATTTGTATCCTGTGTGAGTGTCAATATGACAGTGGTACAGTTAACTTACATGCTGGTATTGTTTGTTTGTTTTGTCAAAGCTGATATTTCTTGGTCTAAATGTCACCACAATTTCAAATACTAAAAAGTTGGTATGAAAAATTCAATTTAGCTAATATTCACAACATCAGTGCAGCTCTTTATATGTTAAGACAGAAAAGATAATGGCCTTTGAACTTTGGATTAACTCTTGTATGTAAGTTATCCTTTTGCGGGTTTTAACTTTCTATCCTTTTCCTGCTTTCGTGCCTCTTCATCTCTAAATCAGAGTGCACAAATATCTTAAATTTTTCTACGATTAATGATAATGAAATTTATTAGCACCTTTCTGGACACTCAATGATGCTTTACTCGGCTATCAAAATCATTTATCCAATAGATGGAGCTACAGACTAAACAAAGGCACAATGAAATCATGAAAAAATACTACTCTCAGCCAAGTCTTGCAAAATTGTTGGAGGTGACGAGTCTTTCATTTACATAGTGCTTTCTCGAAGACCTTCATGTCAACGATGTCATGATCATTACATGTAGTTTGTCATTGCATCTGCTGATGTAAATGTGTAGTTGTCGGTTAACATTTACGGTACTCAAAAGACTGCCTTGACTTCGACTTTTGTAACTTTTAATTTATTTACCTGGAATAAATCTGTATGACACTTTTATGTTCTTGGTTATTTTCATGCAAACTGTATATGTTATTCCACTGTTGATGGTGCAGGTTTTGTTTCTAGACTCGGGGCGCACTCCTCATGTGCCTGTAAAATCCTTCCTGGCTGATGCTCACGGTATATTTGGTCCATTGAATGTGCCGTGACATTTCCTTCACCACAGTGCTACATTTTTTTATTTACAGAGATGTTAAAAGCCTCACGTCGAACCCGCCGCTACTGTTTGCCTGTGGTAAACTAGACCGGTGTCAGAGCAGCCATGGCCATGCTCCGGGTGTCGTCTTATCGGAGGCTGTTTGAGGAGGGGAGCTGGGGGCGCAATGGGGGGGCCCCCATGCGGTGTGCGGAACAGTACCGTGCCCCAGCCAGGTCAGTGCTCTCTTCATTTTGTACTACAGTCAGAGTATGTACACATCGACTGACTGTCCTTTTTATTCATGTTTTATTGTACAAAATATACTGAAAAGAATAGCTTTGACTTTTATAGAGGTTGCAATTAATGAAATGTAAATAAAGTGACTAAACTTTTATGATTGTTCAAGGTAAAAGGTTTTATTAGGACATTTCTGTATGTCTTGTTTCATGTTTTTTTTCCAAAGGTTTATAACTATTTCTTTTTTTAGATATTGTAGGATAATTATGGCTTTTTGTAACCAATAAAATATTTGTGATTTTAGTATCAGACTACTGCCAAATAAGAAGGAAACAAAAGAACTCACTGAACTCTATAAAGTGTTTATAGGTGATTTGTGTAGGCCTAGTAAAATAACACAAAATCTTAACAAATCCATCA
This sequence comes from Lesueurigobius sanzi, assembly GCA_900303255.1. NCBI lineage: Eukaryota > Metazoa > Chordata > Actinopteri > Gobiiformes > Gobiidae > Lesueurigobius > Lesueurigobius sanzi. Next base: position 38,359 of record OMNZ01018567.1, on the reverse strand, counting down.
TTACACTTTAGATGTAATACAGTTGTGCTCAAAAGTTCAGGGTATGTAAACTTATGCATTTCATAGAATATGAATGATAACACAAACCTTTATTTCACTCATGGTTAGTGGTTGAGCAAAGCCATTTATTGTCAAAAAACCTGTTTACGCTTTTTAACTAGAAACTGTCCCGTATTTCCGCTGAAGTGAGTTTTTCTTTGTGCTTGAACAATTTTCCTGGCAATTGTTGAAGGTCATGTAAAGGTCAGATCAGGGACATTTGGGTAGTTTCTGTTTCATTATGATTTCAAAATAGTAAACTCAGTTCTTTGACAATAAATGGCTTCACACAACCACTAACCATGAGGCCAGTCATAGAATACGAATGATTCTGGCCAGTCATAGAATCATTCGTATTCTATGACTGGCCAAAGAGTATGTAAACTTAGCACAACTGTATTTCTTTTCTCTCAGGAGTGCTGCTATTGACTCGTGCACTTGTGACAAGTTGGACTTTGTAGCTGCCAGAAGTCTGAACGAAGAGAGTTTGAGCAGATTTGTCCAAGATCGAACCATCATCGCTGCTCTGAATGACCGCTTAGTCAAGCTTATTGAACTGGTGAGAATAAACTTACCATTTTATTATAAATCATGGTATTGACCACTGTATCTGTTCTAAGCATTTGCCACTGTTGTTTGTCCTCTTCAGGCTCATTATTTTGAGGAGGAGAATGAGTATCTTGAATGTCAGATTCAGGATCTGGGGGACAGACTGACAAGTAAAGAAGTTTCCTCAGACTCCACTGTGACTGTGCCTGACTCTGGCCTGGATGCTGTGGTGCAGAGGCTGCGTACAGAGCGGGTAGGGCACTGCTGGAGGTTTCCATGGATGATGGCATGTCTAAATCAGGCTCTCACTTAGATACTCCATGGGAATCCACAAATACTGTATGTGCTCAGGCATCTAATGTCTCTGTAATGCTTTTCACAGCCTGGAGAGAAGAGCGATCCATCACAGAAGCAATAATTGTCTTTCTTGTGTGTCTCCAGGATGAGATTCTCTGTGACTCTGAGAGACTGGAGAAAATGCTTGAGCATCTGAAGAGTAACTGTGAAAAGACAACACAACAGAGGTTACTTGTCCATCAGGAGCGGCAATACATCTCGGAGGTACTGTGCAAATACCATGCCTCACAAAGGCACGCACTGTAAATTAAAGTGAGTACTTTGAAGTTACTCTTAAAATATTAATAATTGTTTCAAATGAGCCTATTGCTGATTGCATTGAACATAATGAAGCAGCACATTAGCGCAAGAAAATGGATGGATGGATGTTTATCTCCCATTTTCACAACATTATGCGTCTATATTCTATATTTGAAGAGTTCATTTGCAAAAACGGATAAGTGCCAAATACAAAAATCAACATTTGCTTGTGATTTTCCCTTTTGTGTTGTTTTTTTTAAATGATCAGACCTAATATTAGTGGATCAGAGATATAAAGTTACTTGTTCTTGATCAAATTGATTCTTGTGTCACCTGTAGTTTAAGGTGATACAAATGTAGAACAATTTGGCAAAGAATTCAAAACGGACATAACTGCTTTTGCAAATGAACTCTTCATTTGTTAGCAAATGAACCAAAGCATTATTAAAATAGACCTGATATTTAAGAAGATAATAAAGGCCTCTTAACCACCTTCTATAACTACTTGTAATGGGACCCTTATACCACTAGATGGCAGTACTGTCATATGGTCATTTCCCACCAAACCCCCTTTTCCCTCAGCACCAGGGGAGTAAACGGCACATCTTCCCACACAGCTGCTCCTTTTGTGCTCGCCGGTGTGTGGATGAGGCGCACCCTCACTCCATGGCCTCGATGCCCTTGCGCACCAGCGCCATAACTTTTCTATCCCTTCATCTGGCCCGCCTCCTCCTTGTACTCCATCCAAAGCTCCTCTCGGCCGCGGCGGGTTCAAGGGAAGTTTTAATATCTGTTTCGCAGATGTAATGCGGCGCTATAATCTCCCTTCTGGCCGAGAGCGCTGCGCCAGTATTGGAAGCAGGTGGAGGGTGACATGACTCGGTGGGAAAGAGCGCAGAGCAGATGAGCTGATAGTGCACAGTGCAGCCCGCAGGCTCATTAGCGGCCGTGGTAGACAGGAGTGCGCGGGACTGGTACCGTTTACCTCTATTTGTAGTAATCTCAGTGGTACAACACGCGGGGAATCACACGCTATTTTTCGATGCGCGTCAGCTTGTTTAGCATCTGTTCTGCTTCTTCTCTTAGGTTATGTAGAGCGCACGCTTGGGTGATATTTAAAACAATACTAAACAGAGCCATTTCTGGACTAAAGAGAGGCCCCTGGAAATCTGTGAGGTCGTTTAGCAAGTGAAACCTCCAAGTCTCAACTCGCTTTTAAAATCATTCTCATCAAATTTGAATCAGATGAGACTTTATTGATCTCACAATCTCGTTATAACAGATTTTAAGATCACACAGGTGGTGCAAATAGTTACGAAAAGTGCCAACACAAGAAAATAAATTTACAAACAGATAATAGAATAAAATGTCCTTTAAGATCTCTCGATAAACACTTGTCACAGTCTTGACAACAGTGGATGCGGTAATATACTTTCAACTTGCCTCTTGTATAATATATTGTAAAGTTAAACAAGTAATGTATTAAGGATTTATTGTAATTGTAAAAGTTGTCCATGGAAATGAATATACTATAATGTATTTTGTGGACCAACTTTATGATCAGTACAGATTTCTTTGACAATCGACTAAAGAATTTGCTTTGGCTTATATATTTCATTATTACTCCACTGAAGTTTCATAATTTAGATAAGATAAGATAGTTCTTTATTGATCTCACAGTGGAGAAATGTACTTATTACAACAACTCTTAAGATGGAATCACACAGGGGGGTGCCAAACATCAGGAAAATGTGCCATCAAAGAAAAAAGTAACTTTGCAAACAGGTAATAATAATACTAGTGTATTTTAATATATTGATTTGTATAGGCCTGCAGAATAGTCAGATTTATTATTAATCATAGACCGTATATCATCCTCCCAGTGCAGCGCTTCAGCTTCACACCCAAACCCTCTCAGCGTGAGTCCTGGCAGAATCCAGACACACTGTGAAGTTGCATTCAATGTCAATTAATCTGCTTCTTTTAAGAGTAGATGTGCTACGGACCCCTGCTGGTAAATAAAGTGGTGGAAAGGCCTTTATGTCTAATTAGCCTTTAGCCAGCCGCCTCCTCCTTTGTTCTCTGCATTGCGGCGGCTACCTGCTGCAATCTAAACCAATAAGTAACTTGTTGGTTCATTAATAGTTGCAAACTCCTCTTTATTCACTGACCTTCTCGGCTTGCCTGTTAACTCCATTCCCATACCGCCGTGCAGGACGTGGACACTGTGACTGCCGCATGTCTGGCGTTGAGGGAGCAAGTGGCTATCTACGAAGAGCAGCTGGCCAACATGGAGGGCCAACACGAGACGGTGAGAGGGGGGCACACTTATCTCTGGCTCCAGAAATATTTTATAGCTGTAAAGTTTCTAAATATCAAGTCCGACAGAAGTGTTGGAGACATGCCCGGGCCGGCGGGGACAAACACAGCTGTGACGACCCCGGTCACCTTGCTGAGGGACTGCAGCCAAAACAGCCCTGTTGACACTAACATATGGAGAGAGGGGATTAAATCACTATTAGTCTTAAGCCATATTAGTGATTCATGAGGCTCCGCTGAGAGTTAAATGCAAATTTAGTTTCACACAGACAATGGTACACTCTGTTGTATTTATATGGGTACAGATGTGCGCAAAAGTTTACACACCCTGGCAGAAAGTCAGGGTATGTAAACTTATGCATTTCTTAGATGATAACACAAAAACTTTACTTCACTCATGGTTAGTTGTTGCGTTTGTTTACGCTTTTCAACTAGAGAAACTAGCCAAATGTCCCTGATCATTTACACTTCCGGCGCTGGACCGCTCCAGCTGCTTTTCACATCGCTCTCCCACTGCACAGGACTGTAGAGGAGCTGAGCAGCTCCTTTAGTGACAGACTGAGACACCCTCAGTGCAAGACGGAGCGCTACCGCAAGTCCTTCATACCCACCGCTGTCAGACTGTACAATTCTACTGTATAGCTCCATGTGCAATAACAATACTATGTGCAATAACATCTGTGTTTACAATATCTGCAATGTCACTTTATCAACCGCCTGAATGTAAA